>ML823695.1:88997-99233 GCA_009831015.1 Picea engelmannii
GTGAGAAAGGTGGACATTCTTCCATGGGCATCCAGCCTTCAAGCAACTTGGTGAAGAAAAACTCACACAAGAGCACTCTTGAACTTAAGTTTCAGACACTGAAATATATCACAACAACATAATAATCAAACCTCCATTACTATACGACTATAACAACTCATCTAGATCCTCTGTGCACGAGCATTTCAACATAATAAGAAACAAGATAACAAAGGAACTCACTAAAACTGGTCACAACAATAATGTAATCAAACCTACATTACAATATGGCTACCACCCTCGTCTGGATACTCCATGCACGAGTGTTTTAGCACAAATTAAACAAGATTATGAAAGAAACTAACTTCTATTAATTCGAAAGTCTCAAGTCTCATACAAAACCAGAGAACAACTTTGTTATCAAAATATTACAAAATAGAGAGCTTTGCTCAACCAGTTGACGACCTTAACAAAATATTGAACTGATCTACTTATACTCAGATCAGTCCACAACTAATAGGAGTGTGATTTGGTCATCCCATTTAAATATTTATGTCTATGCATCCTTCTGTCATACTGTGCATGTATCCTTCCATCAGACGCAAGCTCAAATCAGCATGGGCTTGCAGGAAAAACCATCCATCGTAGTACCCCGGGCTGACAGTTTTGTCTCCACAACCAAACCCTCCATGCCTTCTATTTAGGGAGTGATATGAGGTTTCATATACCAGTCCCTTTCCATTAACTGAATCCTCCTCGAGATCAGAGCATGGTTGTTGGCCCTCGACCAAGTTTTGAGGAAACCTTGGTCAGAGTTGACCCACTTTTGGACTTCAACGCATTGGTTGAGGAAGGAGCGCCTAGGCGGAGCTGCGATCGTGGATATCACTTATTTTGAGGGTTGTGTGGACCCAGTAAGGGGTTCTTTAGGGTTTTTTTAATGGGTTATGGGATGTCGGTCCATGGGGTTTTCCCATGTTTGGCCCTATTGTAAGGGTTTGTAAAATTATAAATAAAATAAGAATATATGGTAGAAGTAGTTTTTGAGAAGTCTTTTTGGAGCTAAGTGCAAGTGGTCCGAGTGGATTTGTGCAAGGGAATGAATGTGTGTTAAGGATTTGTGCTTGATAGAGAGTGGCTATGTGCCTTGATCTAATTTTTGGAAGGAGGATCTGGTGCTCAGTGCGTAGATCTCATGTCTAGTGCGAAGCTCAACTTTGTGGCTTAGTGCACAGGAGTAACTGAATGTAAGACATTGACGAATAATAAAGAGGTGAAGCGGTTGGTGGACGTAGCCCCACACTGGGGTGAACCATGTACATCTGGTGTTTTATGGTTTGCTTTGTGCAATGATTATCTTTGTTATGTTTTGCTTAGTGCTTAGATTAGATATGTAATGGACACATATATGCTTCTTTAATGCTTTGCTTATGTTAGAATGCTAGATCTGATTCAGAGTGCTAAGTGATAAGTGGTTGAAGTACTTAATATTTGTTGTTATTGCGCTAGCTCTACCTTAGATATGTTCTGCGATGTTCATAAGGTGAATAAACTAATGTATGTCACTTCCTAAGCATTAACAAAATACCCTGTGAAGTGTTATTATCACAGATCTGTGTCCCAGCTTGGTTACAGACACCTGCGTCCTATAACCCTCCCTGCTTCTACCTCGGGTGAGACTTCTCCTACCTTGCAGGTGTTTTTGAAAGACATCATTCCTCTTGGGCCCACATATTAATTCAAAAATCCAGGGTTTGCCCCTGTGCCAACAAATGGTTCTGTTGCCAAGACCTAAAACTGTGATTGTTGGGAACTGAAGTAAAGAAAAGAGAAGCTTTGTGCGTAGATTTGTTGTTGAACTGTGCAGTACTCTACTTGACTTGTGAAGCTTTGTGCTAATAAATAAATATGATCTGAAGAAAGAGGTAAGATTCGAAAAGAGGTAAAACTTTGTTCTTTGACAAGAGAAAGATAAGTGAAATTTTTTGTTTTGAAAGCATGAATTTAAGTATGTTTAACAGATTATGTCCTAGTCTAAAGGCTAGGGTGCAGTTGAAATAAAGAGTTGATCTGAGTAAATTTAATGGAAATGAATAAAGATTTGTTATTCCTATGCATAGAAAGATTTTTTGGACTAATAAATGGATGCAGAAACCTAGAAAGAATTTTTGCAGATTGCAGGTCCAACATTATGATCCTAGTGTGCATTACAGAAGAGGTTGGGGAACATTTAAAAGAAAAAGAGGATTGACATTGTGTTATAACTGCAGAAGCCCAAAACATCTTGATAAGGAATGTCCTGGCGCAGGTCCTATTTGTCTTTATTGTAATATTGTTGGTCATGAGGTTGAGGATTGTCCAAAGATGCTTGCTAAAGTTGAAAGGATGAACACGAGACAAGAAAACTATGAAGGAAGTCAAGATACTAAGGGCATGTTAGAGAATCATAAAGAGAAAGAACCAGAGGAATTTCAGACTACATTAGTACAATTTAAAGAAATGATGGATGTTCACAAAGATGTCAGTTTACCAGAGATCCTGAAATTAAAACAACGCATAAGTGCAAGAATAGAAGACTTCGACATAGACTGTGTCCTGGATGAAGAAACACAAGTGAATATTATAACAGAGGAAACTTGTAAAATTTTGGGAAAACCTACTATGATACCTTCGTTAGGAAGGATAGGCTTGTTTAAGGGAAATATGATAACCCTATGTGGAAGAGTTACTAATGTACCTATTATTGTTATGGAACATCGACTGAGGAAGAATTTGAAGTCATTAAATTTGTTGGGGACAACACCCCTTTCCAACTTTTGTTAGGTAAGACTTGGATTGAGAAGGATCAGATCAGAAGGAAAGTAGAGGAAGAAGCCACAGCGAACAAAAATCAAGAACTAAGGGATTTCATAGCTAGTAAAATAGACCGACTTATAGAAGAACGAGAGGATAAGTCGAAGCAACATAACAAAGTAACAACGCAGGAGGGATAGAAGGCAAGAGAATTAGCTGTCAAGGTTGAAAGAATGCAAGAAGGCTTGAAGAACATATCTATGCAAGAAATAAGTATATCCACCCAGGAAATATTGAGAGAAGGGATATTAAATTCAGACCCTTTGAGGGCACCTCAACAGTGAGAATCCACTGAGCTAAGAGAAAATAAGAATAAGAATGGAAAGAGGATTCCAGAAACAACTAGAGAAACAAGAATCATAGGGAAGAAGGCAAGGAGTCACAATAAAAAGAAATCTATATATGTTGGAAAAGCTACAAGAAGCTACATAGACCAGATTGAAGACTTCCCGGAATGGAACCTCAAAGGAGGCAGGTTCGCAGGATTTGAACCTTGCTGGAACAACAGGACTACGCAGAATAGGACTTCGTCCCAGTGAATTTATATGACCGTTCGAGGCACCCCGACCGTTAGAACGACACTCCAAAATGGTTAGAAAATGAATTTATGGGCCGATGGACCACTTTTGGATGTTGAGACCATGCCATAACGGATATATTTACATTGATGAAGGAATTTCCTGGCTGTTGGAAAATCCGTTACGATAACCCGCTTATTTAACTCATCGGTCGTTGTGTCAGGGCCACTTTTTTCCACCCGTGATTGGCTGAGCTAAACAGAGAATTATCCAAGTGTCAAGTTGTGACATCTAAAGCTAGACCTCATCATCCGTTTGTCTACCTTGTCTGTCTGTTTGTCTACCACGATCTGTCCATTTAAAAACTAGAATGTCGGGTGAACCTAGTGAATTAGAGAAGTTTGTCGAGGAGGTCCTTAAGAAGCTAATGGCTGACAGAATGATATATGAAGGTGTCCATGCGTCGTTGACTAGGGGATTGCAGGATTCCCCTTCGACTAGACATCGTTTTGGTCGTGTCAACTCTAGAACTGAACAACAAAGTAAGCACCACGGCGATCTGGCTAATGAGAAGTAGATCCCATCGATCCTACCCGAGTATATCCCACCTTTGGATGGCATTGTTAACTGCGACATCATCCCCTCAGATTATGAGTACACTGTGTTTACTGTGTACATTCTTAAAGGAATACGCGTAGTCGGGAGTCAGTTAGGACAGATCCCGCTGCTGAAGAAAAATGACTTCAACTTGGGAGACCGAAAGAACTATTCCATGTTGGCACCCCGACGCTATCTCACGAAGACAACCGGAAAGAAGCCTTTCCTCATCTCGAAGCCATGGATTAAGGATTTGGAGCAGTCCACCGTGATGAATGTGATGAATATCCTGCATTTTGGCTGCCACCGAGAGGTTAACGCTTGTGTTAAACTCCTCTTGTCATGTTATCATGGCAGATACTTGTGGCTCGACTGAAGGATTACTGTGGATCCGAAGTTGATCCACCGGATCACAAGATTAAGTGTGAAGGCTCCTGAACCTCATCATTTTTATCCCGGGAAGGCTTCAAACCATTCCTTGGAAAAATGCATCAAGGAATCTTATGGAGAAGTTGAAAAAGGAAAATGAGGTTAAAAGGTAGCTTCTATATAGGAAGGCACAGTGTGCCTCACTTGCCAACTCATAGCTGGCAAGATCTTAAAGAAGAACTGCCCCACACAAGTCATCGGGTTCATGGTGGACCTCGCAGGAAAATGTGTGGAGGGCATGCAGATGAATTAGGTGAACTACCTCATCAATGAGCTGGAGAAGGATTTTCGTGAAGCCCAGGATTTGGGATATGAATTCCATTACAGTTGGTTGATCATTTTGATCGCATTTTTCACTTGGAAAATTCCTGAAGGAGACACCTTCCCATAGATAGAACCCTTGGAGCCGTTGGCCACTCGGTTTTCAACCTTGTGGTACACCAACGACATGACGAAGCAGTGGCAGTCCAATGTTGTGTTTCATGCATATTATCAACAATTAAAGGTTTCCATTGAATCATTTCCACGCATGAAAACACACACCCTGCACTAGTACAAACAAATAGAAAAGTTCCATGTAGATCCGCATTTCATCTACATCACTTCACGTCAAGACGAGAACCAGGAAGAGTTACAGTCGTACTACAAGCTAAAAGATGAAGACATGGGGTAGATTACAAAGCAGTGGCCAGAGGAATTTATTGTAGTTGTCGTTGATGCATAACTCTTCGACAGTGACACCATAGGAATCCCCATAGTCACTCACGTCAAGCATTTCAGATAGTCTAGTGGGACGAATAAGAAGAAAAAGTAGGAGGAATTCCAAGATATAGAGAGCGATGAAGAGGACAACGCTTTTGAAGATAACAGGTCTGGCTTGCTCGGAGGAGGAGGAGAAGATGAAGTAGAAGGACAAGAAGGAGGGGATGAAGGAGAAGAGAAAGGAGGAGGTGAAGCTACACCACCTGAAGACCCCCCTACTGGAACAGTCACACCACAGAAGAGAAAGGTTTCCCCGAAGAAACCTTCAACCAGGAAGAAGACGCGCGCTAATAAGCCCTTGTTAGAGGCCACGCTCACTGAGGATGATATCAGTTTGATCCGTGAAGCTATGCAGGACGCTTCTGAGGACATCTTGTAGAGATATGGGGAGAATCAAGACGATCTATATGGAAGGAACGAGAGGGAACTAAAGGAAGTACAAAAAGTTGTTCGTTTAGACCGCGCAGTACCCACTGTGCCTTCCTCGTCGCAGACTGCAAAACTAGGAGATGAACCAAACCAATTGAGAAGACCGGTGGATGCAACAAAAGCTCGACTTCGAAGAGTCCAGGAATAGAAGGAGAAGGCTACAGAAGCATTTAAAAGAGAGAAAGATGAAGTCTTAGCACGATTAAGAGCAGTGCAGGACAAGGTAGCATCCCAAGAAAGTGAGAAAACAAAGCTTCAGTCGAAGCTTCGGGAGGAAAAATCCTAGCTACAGAGAGAAAAGGAGCAATTTCTCGCAGAGCGGGCCATGGTCAAAGAAGTAGTGAGTAAAGCATGTCACTATGTACCAGTCTTGGCACAGGAGGAGCAAGAGTCGGTCGAGGCTCAAGTAGTGAAGCTCATTGAGACCGTCCAGCAGCTTCAAACTAGGATAACAAACTTGGAGGCCCAAACAGTACCAAGCACCCCATAGGAGGTGCATGATCGGAGGGAGGAGACCGCTAAGAACACATTAATAAGGATAAGAACCCTTGTCTCGGAATTCAAATAGTTGAGTGATAGAAGCGCACAGACATATAAACACCTCGTTGAGGATCTAGAGCTAAGGAAGCTGGAAGTACAATTACAGGAGGCGCAACAACATGCATTTTTCGTGTAGGCACAGATGAAGCTGCTCACTACGGTAGAAAGAATGAAGAGATCCCAGGAGTAGTGTGCAATACAGCAACAGAGATCACATCCCTCCAAGGTAGGGTAATGGAAGTGACACAGAATCTACAACCTGTGCAGGATGAATCGTAAAAGTTGTTCGAAGATATTGATGGACATGGCTCGCAATTGGACCAAGTGGTTGCATCAGTAGAACAACACCTAGAAGGGCCTATTACAGAGAAGATGATCCATGAGCTCGCTAAGAAGGAGGCTCAGGTGAAGCAGCAAGTTGAGGCAGCTCGAGGCCTTCGAAGTAGCGTTGTCTGCACCTGAGTGACTCAAGATGAGTCACAGGTGAGTGTTGGGGGCATGTTGGCCCTCGACCAAGTTTTGAGGAAACCTTGGTTAGAGTTGACCCACTTTTGGAATTCGACCCATTGTCGAGGAAGGAGCGCCCAGGTGGAGCTAAGATCATGGATCTCGCTTATTTTGCGGTCTATGTGGACCCAATAAGGAGTTCTTTAGGATTTTGTAATGGGTTATGGGATGTCGGCCCATGGGGTTTTCCCATGTTTGGCCCTATTGTAAAGGTTTGTAAAAGTATAAATAAAAGAAGAATGTATGTTAGAAGTAGTTTTTGAGAAGTCTTTTTGGATCTAAGTGCAAGTGGTCCGAGTGGCTTTGTGCAAGGGAATGAATGTGTGTTAAGGATTTGTGCTTGATAGAGAGTAGCTCTGTGCCTTGATCTAGTTGTTGGAAGGAGGATTTGGTGCTCAGTGCGCAGATCTCATGTCTGGTACAAAGCTCGACTATGTGTCTTAGTGCACATGAGTAACTGAATGTAAGAGATTGACAAATAATAAAGAGGCGAAGTGGTTGGTAGACATAGCCCCACATTGGGGTGAACCACGTACATCTGGTGTCTTATGGTTTTCTTTGTGCAATGATTATCTCTGTTATGTTTTTCTTAGTGCTTAGATTAGATATGTAATGGACATGTATATGTTGCTTTAATTCTTTGCTTATGTTAGAATTCTAGATCTGATTCAGAGTGCTAAGTGGTTGAAGTACTTGATCTTTGTTGTTACTATGCTAGATCTACCTTAGATATGTTCTACGATGTTCATAAGGTGAATAAACTAATGTATGTCACTTCCTAAGCATTAACAGAATACCCTGCAAAGTGTTATTATCACATATCTGTGTCCCAGCTTGGATACAGACACCTGCGTCCTGTAACCCCCTGCTTCTACCTCGGGTGAGACTTTTCTTGCCTCGCAGGTGTTGTCAAAAGGGTAAGTATTCGGGGTTTTGTTTGTGTGTTGTTAAGCGTTGAACCCTGGGTCTACCCCTGTACCAACAACGACTTAATGCCTAGGGGGCAGCCATGTGTTGCTCTTGGATTTGTCATTTTATAAGCATGTGAATGTGGGGTCGTTGAAGGCAGCTTGGATACACACCGCTTTTGAGCCCACAATTCACCACCTTTCGCCATGTAGCTCTTTCTCTATACCATGGTTTCAATTGCGGAACCGCTCAAGGATTTTAACACTCAAGAAAGTTGTGTCCTCGCAATGAAGCGTGGTCGTTGATCTAGTCACGTTCCACGATCTGGGCAACCCTACCAATATAGCGCCCCTGCTAAATCTTAACTGCCCGCCAACACTAGGATCCTTCTAACTGTGCCTAGAGATGACGCTACTTTCAGCGCTCAGGGACTTTTGACACTAAACAATAACACCTCCTGGAGGACGATCTCCTTATGTTGATGTGGTGACCTGACATCAATGTGATGATGTGTCGTGGAAAGGAGGGTGACACGCGTCACTTGGAAACAAGTGTATGATATGCCCCGAGGTGCCTGGACTAAGTGCCATGTGTCAATGTCCAAAGGACGGGTGGCGAAAGATCTAAGACTTCGAAATAGAAACACTTCAGAAAATTGAAAATGATGAGGGAGCGAAAACTTCGAAGCTCCAGAGTCCACAGCATATCTGAGCCACGAGATCTGGAAGGACACACGGCAGAGATTTGTGCATCCTGCGGGAATGTATTCCAGAGGAAACCAAGAGGAGAGGAGCCAAAACTCCTGAAACTTGAAAAGGAGAAACAAAACATGACCATATGTTGGAGAAGGACACGCGGCAGAGATCTGTGCACTCTATGGGAATGTATTCCAGAGGAAACCAAGAGGAGAGGAGCTAAAACTCCTGAAACCCAAAATCCAAAGTAAATCGTGCCCGTCCGTTGGAGGAGGACACGCACCAGAGTCTTTTCACTCCACGGGAATGTTTTCCAAAGGAAACCAAGAGGAGAGGAGCCAAAACTCCCGAAACCTGAAATCCGAAGTAAATGTGCCTGTCTGTTGGAGGAGGACACATGGTGCTTGATCTTTAATTATGGGGCTTTTGTCTGGCACTAAAACTCATGAAAATTTATAATTCTGAATTCCCAGGGGTCGCTAATCTGACCTTCACATGGGATCTCCATCGTTGAAAAATGAACCCGCCCGTTGCTTGTTTTTCATCCCAAAATAGACTTCCTTTGAGTCTCGTGCTTGGACGCTTCCTGTGCAGAACATGAAATTGGACGACTTGTTTCCCTTGACAACTATATATGATAAAATTGGCTCCACATGGGATGGAATTCTCCCTGTGAGATGCCAAGAACAAGCAGTTCCAATGCCTTAGATGTTGGGTTGTGGAGTCATCTGGCATGTGCAACCAATTCTTTGCATACCTTCAAGATCTGATATTTACTTTCTGCCATATCATGATATACTGGGAGCAACTCTGCTTATTTATTGAAAAATGAAAACAAATGCTCAAATATTGAGCTTATTTATGCACATTCCTACTCTAATAAACTGTCTCCTCTAGATCAGGTAAAATCATGCTTCTAATGAAGCCATACAAGTAATCGATTAACAAGTGAAATTCTTGATATGGAAGAGACGAATGAAAGAACCCATGACCTACAAAAATGAAATATGAAAGGACAGCATAATCAACCTATATTTGACAAAAAAAAATTGTCATTTGAACTACTCAAAGACTCCATATAATCAGAAAATGGATCACAAAAACCATAAGGAAATACCTCGGCCTGATATTGTTCCAACTGAAGATCAAATATCCTCGACATATTCTCTTTCCCATGGAAGATTCCACTTTCAGCTACCTTTAAATCTGAACATGGTTGCGGACTAATTTCGTTGCTAATCATATGTTGTTTGATGTTGTCTGCAGATCCAGGTTCAAGCATGGTGAATGCAGGTTTGTTGATTTGCAAATATGGTTGCTCAATGTCTTATGCGGACCCAGGATGGTTGATTTCCACACAATGCTGCTCCTTAATGTATAAACGAAAAGGCTCTATAGTATGGTCTTGAAATTCCTTCATATCCTCATCGGAATCTGATTCATAGCTGCCATACACATTATGGTTGCTTCCCAAGTAAACAAAATGTGATGTAGGGATCTTCTCTTCTTCATCTGAAAACTCATCAAGGATAGGTGAGCCCAAAACTCTTTTATCTTGCAAAGAAAAATGGGAAATCTCTTGATTCCTCTTCAATCACAGGTTAAAATACATCATGGGAAAGTTCTTGAAGGAATAGAGAAAAATCCTCTTCTACAACTATTTCTTCTTTTAAATCTGATACAGCAGGGGCATCAACGGAAAAATATAATGCATCTATGGATATGAAATCATCAGTACTATCATCAATCATATCTTGAATTCCTTCATCTTGGGCAATAGAAAGAGAAAAATTGTCATCCATATTTTCAAAATAATCATTTCTATCCTTACTTTATCTTTCAATCAGATCTTCACAAGACTCATCACACGAGGACCAGTCTATTTTCTGTTGAATATCAGACTTGAACCTTTCACAAAATTCTTCAAGAATATTGTCAGAAGAATAATACCTCTTACAATACTTGTTGAAAGCCGCATGAAATTCCTTCAAAGAAGATATGTTGGCAATAGCAAGTGA
>ML823695.1:99283-130325 GCA_009831015.1 Picea engelmannii
GACTGATCTGGTCTTGTTGTCCCAGATCTCAAGAACCCAATGCAAGAAACGGCACGCAAATCTGATGCTCCAAGCTCCCAGAAACGATCCGACAGCGTTTCCACCTCAAAGGCTTCCCTGCAACAAACTGACTTTGGCTTGGCTTTCCAACAGCATAACTCTGCAAATATGACTGTCCATTGGCCTCAAACAGGCCTGGTTTATATAGGAATGGAGTTGGTTTCTCATCCCCAACTTCCTCCAAGAATCTGGCCTCCAAAAAAGCCCAATATCCCCCAAAATTGGAGAAAATCAGCTAATAATAGGTGTATTAATTTAAGAAAATACCAAATTCTTAATAGAAAACCCACTTTGCAAAGTATTTGGGCGTTGGGCCCCCAAATCAGGGCGCAGCCCCCTTTACTCGGTTGTATGAAGGACCATGTGGCCACGCGCTCGCGCGATGGCCCCTTTTCGTTGGCTTCCGCTCCGGGTCATGTGCAGTGTGGCGTGGAACCGTGGCTTTTATTAAACCCCCACGCTCATTTGGTGGAACTGCTCCGGTTCTATGGGGATCCGCCCGGGAATCACGGGTTAATCCATATCCATTTCCTGCGCCAATGGTAGGTGTAGCCCCGGGTCGCGTGGCATGTCCACCGGACCACGGGTCAATACGTTCAACCGCTCCAAATATTCCCGCCAAAACGCGCGTTAATTGAATTGTGGTCATGTGGCATGGTTCCCGTGTCGTTGTGGTATTTCGCCGAGGGCTGGGGCTTAAGCCCCAGCCCTTTTCCCGCCGTATTAAACTGTTGAACTAATTCAAAAACCGTTTGCACCGTTTGATTAACAATTAACGCCCGTCGGACTTCCGGTTAGCCCGACGTCGTCGGTCCTTTACCTGCCGGGAGGTCCCGTGTTCGAACCCCGGCGCAACAAAACGATTTTTAAACACACACAACCAACCAACCAATGACGCAGCGCCACGTGGCAGCCCACGACTGGGCCACGTGGCGCTCTAAAAACCAATCAGATGATGCCACGTGTCAACCTGCTATTCGCCCACGTCAACTCTGCCGTACGCCACCTGTCACTGCCGCGTCATCTGCCACGTCACCATGCTGACGTCAGCGTGCCACGTGTCACCCTATGAGTGGTGACACGTGTCACTTTTTTATTGGTCCAACCGTACCCTGAAAATGCCAAATCCGTGTGACACGTGTCACCTTCCTGTGCTGCCACGTGTCATGTTCTGGTACCGCCACGTCACCGTACTGACATCCCACGTCAGCACTGTACGGCCTGGCACGTGTCTGTACGGACTGTACGGACAGGTACAGTCAGCATCCAAAATTTTGCATGTTTGGCTTTTCGGACAGAACGCGATATCTTCTCCATACGGACTCTGTTTGACATAAAAATTATACCACCGGAATCAGAAAGACGAGACGGACGCAATGGCATAGGTTTCGTCGCATTCCGAGCACTTTCATTTTTGAGCATTTTTCAAGCCCTATCAGGCTTCTGGATCCGTTTTCAGATCAGCAAGTGACCAATACCATTTTCGAGCATCACCATTTAATGAGTATACGAACATATTCATGAGATAATCTTCATGATAGATATCCAATTGATCTATGCATCGATGAAAATTTACAAGATGTTGTGCAGGATAATCTCCTACATCACCACGGAATATGGGAAGAAAGTATGTGCATTCTAGGAAAGAAGGCACAGGATTAGAAAAAACAGGAATAGCTGAAAAATTTAAAGGTGCAAACCTCTGAGCCAAGATAGCTTCCATTTCTATTGTATCCCGTATCAGGGAAGTCACCAAAATATTCTTCCTTCATGGAGTGGAGTCTCCAGGTGAATGATGCAATCTCTGATATGTGACCAACCCTTGTTCACCATAAAAAGATGGATCTGATCGATGTCGTTCTCCCAGGGAAGATTTCTTCATTTTCATCCTCAGCAACAATGCCAAGAATGTTAGCACAGAGAGTCACCCTCAGACTATGAGAGGATAAGCACAATACCCATCAAATTTTTTGTGGAGGTAGGTTTATGAGTGGAGGTCAAATGGACAAAACTCAGTGCAAGAATGTTTTAACACAGAACTGGACTAGAAATGCATAGGGAAATGAGGTCCTCATTAACTTCAGTCAGTGGTTTAAGGTTAAAGGTGAGCAGAGGGAAGACTTAGTGATAAAGGTGGACAAGTCTGCCATGGGCATCTGACCTTCAAGCAGCTTGGTGAAGAAAAACTTAGGCACAAGAGCACTCTTGAACTTAAGTTTCAAACACAGAAATATATCACAGCAACATAATATTCAAACCTCCATTAATATGCGACTAAAACAACTCATCTGGATCCTCCATGCACGAGCATTTCAGCATAATAATAAACAAGATAACAAAGGAACTGGCTAAAACTGGTCACATCAATACTGTAATTAAACCTACATTACAATATGGCTACAACCCTCATCTGGATCCTCCATGCATGAGTGTTTCAACACAAATTAAACAACATGATGAAAGAAACTGACTTGTATTAATGTGAAAGTCTCAAGTCTCATACAAAACCAGAGAACAACGTTGTTATCAAAATATTACAAAATAGGGAGCTCTGCTCAACCAGTGACGACCTTAACAAAATATTGAACTGATCTACTTATACTCAAATCATTCCACAACCGCTAGGAGTGTGATCTGGTCATCCCATTCAAATATTTACGTATGTGCATCCTTCTGTCAGACTGTGCATGTATCCTTCCATCAGACACAATCTCAAATCAACATGGGCCTGCAGGAAAAATTGTCCATTGTGGTACCTCGGGATGATAGTTTTGTCTCCACGGCTAGACCCTCCATGCCTTCTATTTATGGAGTGAGTTGAGGTTTCATCTACCAATCCCTTTCCATTAACTGAATCCTCCTTGAGATCAGAACACGACTTAATGCCTAAGGGGTGGCCACGTGCTGCTCTCGGATTTGTCGTTTTATAAGCATGTGAATGCGGGGCTGTTGAAGGAGGCTTGGATCCACATCGCTTTTGAGCCTGTAATTCACCACCTTCCACCATGTAGCTCTTTCACTATACCACATTTTCAATTGCGGGACCTCTCAAGGATTTTAATGCTTAAGCAAGTTGCATCCCCGCAATGAAGCGTGGTCGTTGATCTAGTCATGTTCTGTGATCTGGGTAGCCCTTCCAATTTAGCGCCCCCACTAAATCTTAACCACTCTCCAACACTAGGATCCTTCTAACTGCAACTAGAGATGGTGCTACTTTTGGCGCTTGAGGACTTTTGATGCTGAACAATAACACCTCCTGGAGGATGATCTCTCGATGTTGACATGGTGGCTTGACGTCACTATGTTATTGTGTCACAGAAAGGAGGGTGACACACGTCACTTGGAAACAAGTGAATGATATGGCCTGAGGTGCTTGGACTGAGTGCCATGTGCCAGCATCCAAATGATAGGTGGCAAAATATCTGAGACTCCGCAGTAAAAACACTTCAAGAATTTGCAAACGAGGAGGGAGCGAAAACGCCGAAGCTCTGGAGTTCGGAGTAGATCTGAGCCTCTATATCTGGGAGGAAACACAGAAGAGATATGTGCACTCTGAGGGAATGTATTTCGAAGGAAACCAAGAGGAGAGGATCCAAAACTCTTGAAACCTGAAAAGGAAAAACAAATCATGAGCGTTCGTTGGAAAAGGACACGTGGCAGAGATCTGTGCACTCCGTGGGAATGTATTCTGGAGGAAACCAAGAGGAGAGGAGCCAAAACTCCCGAAACCCAAAATCTGAAGTAAATCGTGCTCGTCCATTGGAGGAGGACATGTGGCAGAGATCTATGCACTTTGTAGGAATGTAATCCGGAKGAAACCAAGATGAGAGGAGCCAAAACTCCAAAAACACGAAATCTRAAGTAAATTGTGCYYGTTTGTTGGAGTACACATGGCGCTTGATCTTTAATTATGGGGATTMTGTGTGGTGCTAAACCGTGTGCAACTTTATAATTCGGAATTCTTGGGGGTCGCTAATCTGAACTTCACATGGGATCTCCRCCATTGAAAAATGAACCCTCCCGCTACTTGTTTTTCAGSCCAAAAGAGACTGCCTTTGAGTCTTGCACTTGGATGCTTCCTGTGCAGACTACGAACTTGGACGACCTACTTCCCTTCAAAACTATATGTGATAACACCTTCTTCACCATCTTTTTGCTTATTTTKCTTATTCTTGTATCTATTTATTCACATGTTTGTCTTTTTACTTTCCAATTGCAAGTTTACAAGTTCTCTTTATGGACTAACTCTAATCAATTCTCTATATATATTGTAGCAGCMTCTAATATAGCAAGGTTGTTCCAAAAACACCTTAGCTCTTTGGATCAAACATAGTCTGCCAAATATTATGTGTTCTTAAATAACAAGCGCTTCACATTACTCGAGGAAAATTAAACATTCCATAAGTTTGTGTGATAATTATTGTTACTTTAATACTAACTTAAGGGAAACTTTTATACTAACCTACACTATTTTGTGTAAAGCTAATTTTGTTTTACATGGAAACCTTATATTAGCTTATGCATGCTCCACAAATATTAAAGTGTATCAAATGGACGTGAAATCATCCTTTCTGAATGGGGAACTTGAAGAAGAAGTCTACATTGAACAACCAGAAGAATTTCAGTTGTTAGAGAACGTAGATTATGTGTGAGGGTTGAAGAAGGCCTTGTATGGTCTAAAATAGGCTCCTAGAGCATGGTACTCTAGACTCGATAAATATTTACAGCAGGGAGGGTTAAAAAAAGGAAGTGCAGAAAGCAACCTCTACATCAAGGTAACTCAAGATAGTATTTTATTAATTGAAGTTTATGTTGATGATATTATTTTTGGAAGTGATGATGACAGGTTAAGCCAGAAATTTACAAAGGATATGCAGAATGAATTTGAAATGTCATTACTTGGAGAACTATCCTTCTTTCTAGCTCTTCAGATATATCAAAGAAACCAAGGAATTTGTATTTCTCAAACTAAGTATATCAGAGAAATGCTAAAGATGTTTGGAATGGAATATTTCAAACCAGTTAACACTCCCATGCAAACCAGTTGCAAGTTGAGCAAAGATGATGATTCAAAGTCTACAGACCATGGGAAGTACAGGTCAATGATTGGCAGCTTACTATATGTGATCTCATCCAGACTAGATGTAATGCAGGAACTTGGAAAAGTGGCACGATTTCAAGCAGCACCAAAGGAATCACATGTCTTAGCAGTGAAGAGGATTTTCAGATATCTCAAGGGAACATAAGAGTTTGGATTATGGTATACAAAAGGAAAGGATCTATCACTTATTTCCTACACCGATGTAGATTGGGTAGGTTGCATTGATGATCGACGAAGCACCAGTGGAGCAACGTTCTACTTGGGTGAGTGTTTGGTATATTGGCTAAGAAAGAAACAATCATCAGTATCATTATCTACAGCCGAAGCAGAGTATATTGCAGTAGCAACATGTTGCACACAAGTTCTATGGATGAAACAAAATCTGATAGATATACAGGTTGAGTATGATGAGCCCATTCCAATCTATTGTGATAATACAAGTGCCATCAGTATCTCAAAAAACCCGGTGATGCACTCCAAGACGAAGCGCATTCCAATCAAGTATCACTTTCTACGGGAACAGGTTGTAGAGAATAAAATCAGAGTTGAATAGGTGGGAACAAAAGAGCAAGTGGCATATATCTTTACAAAACTGATTCCAAGGGAAGCCTTTGAGTATCTTCGTCAGAGACTCGGAGTAATTTCTACTCCAAAATGAATTATTTTGAATGATTATCTTATATGTCTTAGATTTACATGAGGAAGCACCATAAAGAGGACAATTCATGTTGGGGGAGAAATTTCAGGAAGAGTTCAGTCAGGGGGAGTAGCCCCAAGGAAAATTTAGTTAGGGGGAGCAACCCCGGATGGAAAGTTACCTTGGTCATTGATGTCAAAGGGGGAGAGATTTATCAGATGTAGGATAGAGAGTTAGATGCTTGGAGAGAGAGCACAAAGGCAATTAGTTCCAGGGGGAGTGATGGTCACAGGGAGAGCATGAGTGATATGACTTCAGTATTGCATCAGAGTGTTTCCATCAATGCCAAAGGGGGAGATTGTTGATTAATTAGGTTGGTTGTCATTGATGTCAACCCTTGAAGAAAGTCTGGTAGCAAATTCTGGTAGCCCCAACAGTATGATTAAGGAACCCAAGTTGGGTTGAAGAATAATGTAATGAATATCAGTGTATATGTAGGTAATACTATTCTATATGGATAGTACATGTCATGCCATTTCCAGCGATATGTGGAACGTCACATAAATCCTCACGGTTATAGAGTTATGTCCTTGGGAAGTTGGAGAATCCCCTAGAAGGTCAAATAAGCCAAATTAATCTAGAAACTCCTAGAAGAATTTGACTAGTCAAAGTAGGTGAAACTAGGAGTTAATCATGGGTATAGTTGTTGCATTAAGAAAATAATTAAAAAAAAATTAGTTGCAACAAGAAGTTGTGAGTTTGGTAATTATGGTAAAGTAGTCGTGATGAGAAGATTTAATAGTCAAAGTGGTTGACCAAGAAATAAATTAAATAATAAAGTGTTTGCAACAAGAAGTTAGTTAAGGGAAAAGAAGCTATGAATTGAATAATTATATAAAAGTTAGTTGCAACAAGAAGTTTTGAGTAAAGAGAAATTATTTAAATAATAAAGTGGTTGCAACAAGAAGTGGTTAAGTGGACAAAGTGGTTAAGTGGACAAAGTGGCTAAGCGGACAAAGTTGGTTAAGTGGACAAAGTGGTTAAGTGGATACTTCTAGAGGAAGCTACTTGGAGAGTATAAATAAGAGAGAAAGGGTCTCCCATTAGTATCCATTGAGAATATTGAATATCTTCAAGTGAATGAGGTAACCAAACAAGATATAAGACGAATTTCAGAGGGAAGGTGAAGTAAATAAGGCCGAAATTCAAGGGAGGATAAATTATTTTGATGATGTTTTCTAAGGTATCTTATTTATAGGTCATCTCACCATTTTCACAATAACTTTTCAGATAGCGAAATCTGGAGGCTATTGAGAAAACATATCCAAGTAAGTGTGATAAAAAATCCAGCTTGTTGGTCGTTTTATTTTGGGAGTTACACTCCGTGTAAAATAAGGTTTGTGGCTAGTTCTGAAACTAGTCTAAAATGGGCATTTCATGTAAAAACATCATAAATTCTTCATAACAGATCCAAATTCAATAAGACCAAATGTTTTGGTTAGAGTATAGTCTGTAGTATGTTGTATACCATTTTCAAATCTAAACAAAAAATATTTCTTGTGGGGCATGCTCTACAAGTTCGCTCTCTAGAATACGCCAGAATTCAACAAGGTATGTCATTGTTGCTATAAATTCTTTTCTGGGAGGTTCCAAGCAGTGAAACCTAGAGGAATTGCAAAAACGACAGTGAATAACAGTGTGTACTATTTTCATATCTTTATTCACTACAGGTACATATTTATGATTATTGCAAGTTAGGGTTGTTGACTAATCCAGAATTAGTCATGTGAGACTAAAGTAAAGTTTCATGAAAATGAGAGTCTATTTTTGTTAAATATAAGGAAGGTTTGCAGGTATGTGATCATATACACCAGGTCTGTTACAGAGTTATAAATCAGATTTGGATTATGAAATTGATGAGGGATTTTAGTTGAGGTATGTTGCTGAAGTTATTGGTACAGATAGAGGTTGTATAACAGTGAGGTTCTAGCACATGATTTGAGGTATAGACTTGTGATATAGTGTTTGAGGTATATGTGATCAGATCAGATTGGTTGATGAGCATACAGTGACAGATTTGATAGAGTGGGTTGTGATTGTGACATATTCAGTTTCTACATTTGGCACTTATATTTCATGGCATTTGGATGGGGCAAGGATAGGTGTTTGTAGCCACCTTCTGGTTATAGCCGGAGAACATAGGGGGTTGTATCCTCCTTTTGGTTGTACCCATAGAATTGGGGAGTTGGAGCTTCCCTCAGGTTGTATCCTAGAAATAAGGGTTGGAGCCTCCTTCCAATTGCAGCTGGAAAACAAATGAATTTGGTACTTCCAATGAATGTAATTCTTAAAGACAAATAAGAAAAAGAATTATGTGGTTTTATCCCACATTGGGTTTCCACGTAAAAATACGAGTGTATTGTGTATGTGTATGATTGCTCTTTTGTTCATTGCTTATTTACTCTGCAATTATTGGATGATAATGCTATATTGATCATAAAGATAAATAACACTTGCATATTGTGGTTAAAAGGATAAAAAATATATATTACTGATTCACCCCCACCCCCTCTCAGTAATCCAACATAGTAAAGGGAAGAGAGAAGAAAGAGGAGTGGGAAAGAGGAAGATGAGAAAAAAGAAGAGGAGTTAAATTTATTCTTCATATTTTTTCCCTTTTAAAACCTTAATATCTATGATAATTTTGTCCCTAAAATTTTAAACACTATCCCCAAACTCATAAATATGTAATTAATCTTAAATCCTACTCATAAATCTACAATAAATTATTCATTATTAAAAAACAATGATGAAATTTTACGGAATAAAATCAACAACACAAAAACATGTTTTTTGTTATACCAAAATTCTCACAAGGAATTCGTCGAGCAAGTCCCCATACAATTTCTATATAGCTTTCCAACTAAAAGGCCCACCAACAAAAGTCTAATTGAAGCCAAGAAAGTGGCTTCAAAATCGATTTATCTCGAAAATGCAGGTGAAGAAGGATGCAAAAATGGGTCTACATCCTTTTTCATTTGTTTTTGCATCCTATGTCCAAACGTGTGTGTCCTTCTGGTTAGTCCTCTTGATTATTTTCTATCATCATCATTTCCTCCTCGTTACACATCTTTCAACATCCTCAACAAAGGACATTATAATGATTCTACAAGGACATTAAAAGGGACACAAATAAGATGTCAATAATGATGCTACAAGGACACTAAAGAGACACAAATCAGGATGCTCAAGGGATGAAAATAAAGACATTAAAGGGACACAAATATGAAGCAAAAGGGATGCAACTAGTATGATAAGACATAATTAGAGACACCAAAAAGACCCCATGCATCATTTTCTCTAGTTTGTGCATATGAGGATGTAAAAAATATTGTAAAAGGCTCTATTGTAGTAGTGAAGTGGTCATATGGAAAAACCTTCTTTGATTATACAACCAAAAATATCTATACCAAGACTCACCCAAATTCTGTTGGGTAGTTATATTGTTTGCAGTGAAAGTTGAGGTGGATCGACTGACAGTTGAAGTCGAAGGTTGAGGTGGTTCGATTGGGTAAAGACGAAGTTGAGATGGATCGACACCAAGTCGAAGGTCGAGATGAGTCAACTGAGTAAATTTGAAGTCGAAGGTTGAGGTGGTTCGACATGGTAAAGAAATCGAAATCAATTCGAAGAGGTCGATAAGAGGGCATGTGGTGACTGACTAAATACTGAATTAAGGTCGACTACTAGTTGACAGATAATCCGACTTGGTAGTCGACTATAACAAAACCTTGAGATTCACGAGATTTGTAGCCAATGATCTTCATGGATCTGTAACCATTTTAGGGAACCTTTTCTTTATGGTTTTTATTATTGTAAAGCCTATAAATAAGGCGTGTTGTAAGGTCGTAAAGTTTAAACAATGAATCTTGAATCTTTAGATGATGAATGGGTAATCACCAAGAGTCTGTAATTTAGAGGTTGTTGGTCATGCAGATGTAAGTCGAATTGGATACAGGGTTGTTCTTGTGTAAGCAAGAGGGTATGATGTCGATTTTATCTTAGGTGTGGACCAAGGTTAGACATGTAACATTTTATTCTAAATGAATAAGACACAAGGAGCAGAACACTCAAGGAATGTTAGTTTTCCCAGTTTGAGTTTCCAAGGTAAAATCTTTGTGTATTGTGTGTTTGTTGTGTCATTTACTTTCTTGATTAAATATTTCTTCCTCTCTTCTACTAGGTTTAGCGTTGAAGTGTGTCTCATTTCTTAACATGTGGTATCATAGCTTGGCCTAACAACCTTAGATTTGAGCTAAACCCTAGGTTCAGTAAGAGTCGCAAGTCTGAAATATTTAAAGATTATGCTAAAGATTGTGTTAAATAATGGAAATTAGCTCAAGAATAGAGATCAAAAACTTAAATGGCCATATTTTTGAGCTTTGGAAGATTAAAATTGAATATCTCCTTGTAGATCAAGAACAATGGACAATAGTCTGTCCAGGTACCATGCCGGAAGAAATGTCGATGGAAGAATGGGAGAAACTTGAGAGAAGAGAAAGGAGTACGATTCGAATTTGTCTTGTGGATTAGATGTTGTTGAATGTCGCAGGTGAATATTCGGCCAAGAAACTATGGGACAATTTGGGAATCTTGTACCAGTTGAAATCCCTGGTAAATAAGTTGTTTCTTAGAAAGAAACTGTATCTTCTGAGAATGAGTGATGGCAGTTCGATGACTAAGCATTTAAATGTGTTTAATACCATTATAATCCAGTTATTTCTATTGATATTAAAATCACTGAGGGTGAGAAATGTATTATCCTATTATGTTATTTTCCAGACTCTCGATATAGCTTAGTTGTGGCTATAGGGAGTAATAAAACCACACTAGCGCTAGAAGACATGGTTTCATTTCTATTGTCAAAATAAATGAGAATAAAGAACATGGAAGGATCGACCAAAGATGATTTAGTGGTGAGAGGTCGACCGGTTGAAAGAGATAAAGGAAAATTCTCTGGTAGAAAGTCTAAGTCAAAGGGTAGATCTAAATTCTTGGTTCAGTCGAAAAGAAGATGTTGGAAATGTAGTAAATTTGGGCATTAAAAAAGGGACTACAAGTTGAAGGCGATGGAAGTCAGTACAGGATCCTACAAGAAGCAGTCGACTGAGATAAATATGACTCCATATAAGGGAGGTAATGTGTATCTAGCATCAACCAATACATAGTCAAATCAAGATGTTTGGTTGATCGACTCAGGATAATCCTATCATATGACACCACATAAATAATGGTTATGCAAAAATGAACGATATGAAGGAGGAGAAGTGTTCTTGGGGGACAACTCGACAACCACAATTGTCGAACAGGGAAGAATTATATTGATACTGCAATATGGGAGGAGTAGAACCCTTTCGGGTGTGCTACACATTATAGGTTTGGTAAGAAACTTGATATATGTTAGTAAGATGAGTGATTCTAGAATGCACACTTTATTTTAGAAGGATTCGTGCAAGATGGTCAGAGGTGTGAAGGTATTAATGAAAGGAGTTCGAATTGGAACCCTATGCAAATTTCTAGGGAGTTTTGACTCGCCTACATGAAACAACATCGTTGTTCCTGAAGTCAAATTGAATTCGAATCAACTTGAATCGAATCGGGTTGAATCGATTCAAACCGACTCAAAAAATCATCATAAAGTCGACCCAGCCATGCTATGGAATGAGAGGATGGGACACATTAGAGAAAAAGGACTTAGACCTATGCATAACAAAGGTATAGTCGAAGAATTTCCTGAATGTAATTTAAAAGTCAACTTTTGTGAACATTGTATATATGGAAAACAAAGTCGGATGAGGTTCCCATCTGAAGCGACAAGGGAAAATGGGATTCTAGAACTAGTTCATAGTGATTTGTTTGGCCCCATTACAATGCCTTCATTTGGTGGATCCCTGTATTATGTCTCCTTCATAGATGATTTTTCCATAAATACATGGATATATTTCCTGAGGAATAAATCAAAGGTTTTCGAGAAATTCAAAGAGTTTAAATCTCTTGTAGAAAACCAAAGAGATAAGAAGATTAAGGTGTTGAGAACTGACAACGGTGATGAATTATGTGAAAAATAATTTGATCAATTTTGCAAGAAATGTGGCATAGCATTCCAAACTACCACACCATATACCCCACAACAAAATGGATTTTCCGAGAGAATGAACAAAACGTTGATGGAAAAGGTAAGAATCATGCTCAGTGGTGTTGGGCCTGCACAATAATTCTAGGCAGAGATAGTCGACACTGCACAATATCTATTGAATATGTCTCCCTCATTGACGCTAGTTGGCATGACTCCAAATGAGGTATGGTCGGGTAAGAAGCCTTTGGTTTCACATCTCAAAGTATTTGGTTGTGATGCATTTGTGCATGTTCCCGAGGAAAACAGGAGCAAGCTAGAGAAGAAGGAAGTAAAATGTATTTTAATTGGATACAAAGAAGGAATGAAAGGATATAAGCTCTAGGATATTGCTTCAAGGTAAACAGTGTACAGTCGAAAAGTGGTCTTCAGAGAATTCGAAGGTAAGTCTGAGCCTGAGGGAATTTTTCAGATCGAGAATAATCCTGAGACGGTGTGATTTGAACTAAGGAATGAAGAATATGATTCATATGAGTCAACTAAATCAAAGGAAGAGGCAGAAAAAATTACTCTAGCTGTAAAGAGGTCAGAAAGAGTAAGAATACTAGTCGAAAGGTATAGTCCACTTGACTTCCATTTCTCATTCATGTTAGCTACCACCGAGGATGACCCCAAGTCGGTTAGGGAGGAAGTCGACTCAGTAGAGGGAAAACTCTGGAAGGACTCCATGGTCGAAGAGATGGAATCCTTGCACAAGAATGAGACATGGGAGTTACTAAAGTTTCCTATTAGAAGAAAGCATGTCGGTAGCAAATGGGTATTCAAGAAGAAGATGAATGCAAAAGGTCAAGTCGATAAATTCAAAGCTTGACTAGTAGAAAAAGGATATTCCCAAGTCAAAGTAGTCAACTTCAGTGATATTCTTTCCCGTATTGAAAAATTAACTTCCATTAGAGTACTAATGTCTATGGATGCAGCATTTGATATGGAAATAGAACAGATGGATGTGAAGATAGTGTTCCTACATGGGGACCTGGAAGAAAAATCTACATGAAACAACCTGAAGGATTTGTAGTAAAGGGAAATACATATTTAGTGTGTAAACTAAAAATATCCCTTTATGGTCTAAAAAAATCACTAAGGATGTGGTACCAAAATTTCAACACATACATCTTTAGTTTGGGATTTGTGAGAAGCAAAGTTTATCACTACATATATTCCAAAGAAGAAGGTGGGTGTTTCATATATGTATCTTTGTATGTCAACGACATCTTGTTGATTGGAAACAACATGGATACAATAAAGGAGGTGAAGAAGCAGTTATCCTCCAAGTTCAAAATGAAGGATCTCGGTGTAGCTAACTTCATTCTGGGAATGAATATTAAGAGATATCGAGCAACTAGAAATATCTGGTTGAACCAGAATAAGTATATTGAAACAATTTTGAAACATTTTAGCGTGCAGGATTGTAAACCGGTGAAGGTGCCAATTCTTGAGGGAGAAAAACTAATTGTTGAACAATGTCCAAAGACACAGGAAGAAATAGAGGACATGGCATGTGTTCCCTATGCAAGTGTTGTTGATATTCTAATGTATGCAATGGTCTTCACTCGACCATGCATTTCCCATGTAGTGGGAGTGTTGAGAAGGTACATGTCAACACCTGGGAAGGAGCACTGGACAGTTGTCAAGAGAGTATTCAAGTATTTTTGTGGCACAAAATATTATGCTATATTATACCAAGGAAAACATGGAGGCAGCAGTGAATTAAATGTACATATATGGCTTTGTGAATGTCGATTGGGTTGGAGATCTAGATCGACGGAGGTCGACCAATGGATATGTCTTCAAGATGTTTGGTGGAGCAATCAG
Organism: Picea engelmannii; assembly: GCA_009831015.1. Taxonomy (NCBI): domain Eukaryota; kingdom Viridiplantae; phylum Streptophyta; class Pinopsida; order Pinales; family Pinaceae; genus Picea; species Picea engelmannii. The sequence continues at coordinate 113,087 of ML823695.1, forward strand.
CTAGATGAGTAAGCGATAGACGGTCGTAGCCTTGTCAACACCATAATATGAGTACATGGAAACCACTCATGGAAGCAAAGAATAAGTATGGATACAAAGGTTGTGTTCAAGAATCGAGTTTGAGAAGAGAGCTATGAAGATAAATTGTGACAATAAAAGCGCAATATTGTTGGAAAAGAACCCATCTTATCATTCGAAGACTAAGAACATTGATGTACAATAGCATTTCATAAGACACATAGTGAAAAGCAACAAGGTGTTGCTAGAGAAAGTAGACATGTTGGAAAACATAACATACTCGTTGACCAAGTCTATGAGTGTTGTGAAGTTCTCTAGGTGCAAAGAGGAAATGGGCATTGTTTCCCTGGGTTTGTGAACGAAAGTTCAAAGGTCTCTCGGTTTCAATAAAGAAGACAACAAGTGGGAGAATGTTGGGTTGTTATATTCTTTGTATTGAAAGTCGATGTGGATCAATTGATAGAGGAAGTCAAAGTTCAAGGTGGTTCGACCAGGTAAATACGAAGTTGAGGTGGATCGAAAGCAAGTCGAAGTCTAAGGTCGATGTGGTTTGACATGGTAAAGGCATTAACAGCAAGTCAAAGAGGTCAACTGACAAGAGGTCGATAGGAATTCATGTGGAGATCAACTGAATACTGAATGAAGGTCAACTATTAGTCAACCAGTAATCTAACTTGGTAGTCGATTGTAACAGAATCCCAATATTCACAGGTGTTATAAAAACAGGATCACGGAGCAATAAAATAAAACAAATGCATAAATAAAACACAGAAGATACACAATACAATAGAGACACAGATATACGTGGTTCACCCAATGTGGGTTACATCCACCAAATAAATTTGCAGGTCCTTCCTTTATTATTATCCAGCAAATGAAGGGATACAACCTATAGCACACCCGCTATAACTTCATCTTCTTTCTCTCACAATCTCCTCTCTTAGAATACAATATTTGTTATCACTCACAGTCGCAATACAATTCCATAATACATAAAAGAGGGTTGCCTTCTAGGGAAAAAATCCCTAACATAACTTCTACCGTCAAATCTGTGACCTTATAATGAACGGTCCAGATTGACTACGAAATTACAATATTTTACAATGTAAATTTTCCCAAACTTTCGCTTCGGGGGAGCTGCCCCCGAATCTCCCGCCAAGAGGGGGATCCATTAATTGTCGCCACCCTCCCCTGGACCCCCATGATGAAAATAGTGGGGGAAAATCTCCCCCACACCCCCCTGTGAGGAAATGGGATCCAAGCATGTCTCAAACAAACCTTTGAATCATGAAGATAATCAGGTTCCACAACCAACAACGGGATTTTTAGCCAATGATCTGCATGGATCTGTAATTGTTTTAGGGCATATTTTCTTTAGGTTTTTTCCTATTTTAAATCCTATAAATAAGGCATGTTGTAAGGTCATAAAAGATAATCAATGAATCTTGAATCTTTAGATGATGAATGGCTAATCGCCAACAGTCTGTAATTTATAGGTTGTTGGTCATGCAAATGTAAGCCGAATTGGATACATGGTTGTTCTTGTGTAAGAAAGAGGGTATGATGTCGATTGTGTCTTAGGTATGGAACAAGGTTAGACATGTAACCTTTTTTTCTGAATGAATAAGACAACAAGGAGTTGAACTCTCAAGGAATGTTGGTTTTCCTGATTTGGGTTTCTAGGGTAAAATCTTCATGTACTGTGTGCTTGTTGTGTCATTTACTTTCTTGATTAAATATTTCTTCCTCTCTTATGCTAGGTTTAGCATGGAAGTGAGTCTCATTTCTTAACAAACTTATCTATGGAATATAATCTAAACAAAATATGCACATTTTAGTATCCTAAAACTAAATCAGGTAGGAGATTCCAAGGAGTTTAGAAAGCACATAATTAAAAAAAAAAAAAATGGGCATAGTAAGATCCTAAATCCAAATGGGTTAGGGGATTCTAAGGAATTTGGAAAGAACATATCTCATTCAAACCTAAAGTAATTGGATGGGTGACCCTTAATAATAAAGTAGCAGTTAAAGAGAAGCTTCAATGTACAAGCTATACACTTGGTAGTTCTATGATTTGTTAGAAGATAGAAATAATCACGCATATATTGTGGCATTGTAAGGTAGTCAAAATTTTATGGGATTTGGTTGTGGTATAATATCAATATCTATTCATTTTCTCTCTCATGGAATGGGGGCATCTTTGGAGATAAGTAGACGACTAGACAAGAAAAAGGAACCAAATGGGATGTCATGATATTAGTATGCATATTCTTATGGGGAAGATTTTGTCAAGCCATTTTCAATCGAGGAGATACATCACTTCACATGATGGAACCAAATGGGATGTTATGAGATTAGTATGCATATTTTTATGGGGAATATGTTGTCAAGCCATTTTCAATGGAGTGGACACATCACTTCACATGGTGGAAGTTGTCATGTTTAAATCCAATTTGGCAATACAATTTATAACTAAGATAAAAATTCTTAAAAAAGACTTGTATTATCTTTTAGTTGAAGCCAAATAAAACATACTTTCCCTCCTTTCTTACTGAAGAAATGGAACTAACATGCCCCTACTATGGGGAAAATGTATGATTATACAATGTATTTTTCTTTTGTACATTAATGAAATATAAGGTATAAGTTTTTTTTTAAATGATGCACGCCATGGATAATTTTAAGGATGATATTAAAATGTAGAAACCTTGGCTAATCTTACTAGTCCTAAATATGCAAAATGTAAAATGTTTGGCAATACTTTTGTAAAAATATTTAAATTTCTAAGGTTTGTATATAGTATCTATAAAATTTTGGTGATTTTTAAGGTAAATTAATTTTATTCTATGGAATTTCGCCGAATCGTTTTTAGAAAAAATGGAAATTTGTGAATCGTTTTTTGGGAAAGACCGTGGAAAATTATCCCATTTGCGAAATTTAGCCCCTAAAATCATCTATGATGCTCGGTTTAGATTCTAAATTCAAATGGGTTAATGGAATCCAAGGCATTTTCAAAGCATATACCTCATTCAAAATCGAAGTACATGGGTGGGTGACCCTTAATAATATAGTAGCATTTAAAGATGGGCTCCAATGTACAAGCTATATAGATGGTAGTTATGTGATTTGTTAGAAGATAGAAATGATCAAGAATCTATTATGGGACTGTAAGGTAGCGTGAATTTTCTAGGATTTGGTTGTGGAAGAATATCATTATCTATTCATTTCCCCTCTCATGGAAGGGGGGAATATTTGGAGATAAGTGGATGATTGGACAATGTTAATTGGGTCTAGCTCGAGCAGTTAGGGAGGAGAAATGCTATCCTCCCCATTTGAATTCAAATCCTGCTTGGAACAAGTTTCTCTCTTTGTGAGACAATTGTTGTTGAGACTATGATCCATAAGGAATATCTTGCCCTTATTTATGTGTTGGAGGGTTTAGTGCTTGGTTACATGTTAAAAAAAAAAAGATAAATGACTAGATGATCGAAAAGAATACTATAAAATTTACATGCATATTTTTTATGGGGAAGATGTTGTCAAATTACAGAAGTTACCACTTTTAAATCCAATTTAACGAACATACCACTACTTTGGGAAAAATATATGATTATACAACCTAAGTGAGAATAATGGTTAAGAACATGTGGTTCCTCCTTGAAGGTCACAGGTTCAAATCTAGAGGGGGGTAGGGTATGCATACCTATGTATACTTTAGCAATCAAACCACTGTGTGGAGGAGGTCCATTGTCCCACAAACAAGAGGGTATTATACACCAATTTGGTGTATGGCTTAATCGTGACCTTAAAAATAAATTATTAGTATTAGTATTATTACAAGAGATAATTATTTCTTAAATAAAAAAAGTTAGTATTAATTGTCACCTTAAAAATAGATTATTGTTATTAGTATTATTACAATGAAATTTTTTTATTTAAAAATACAAGACATAATTATTTTTTAAGTAAAAAAATTAGTATTATCAACATAACGACAAAGAGAATGCAACCTCATTGCAAGGAAATTAAAATAAATATTCATTAGAAAAGGACGATAAGATCGTGGTTATGGACCTCTCAAAAATAAAATATAAAGGAGGGAAAAATGTGTACTAAACATAAAATTGTCCCAAGAAAACAATGGCCATCTAAGTTCAATTAAAAGAAACCAATCACAAGATGAAATCCATCGACAACCAAAGGAGAAAATAGCTCTCATCCTTTGTGACAAGTTTATATAAATCTCTCATTCTTTATGGTAAGTTTATTAAAGGTTAACAAGGTTGAACAATTATTGCAATAAATCTATGAAAACCCCGAAAACCCTTAACGGATATAGTGAGGATATTGAACTTTCATGTATAAATTTAACTGAATTTTATTTTTATTTTAAGAAAAAATATTATGCTAAGACAAAAGTTCCAAATTTTTATTACAATTTTATTTTAATTTAAAAAAAAAATCTCATATTAAAATACAATATCCAAATTATTCAAATTTTATTGAAAAAATTACTTTGCCAAAGAACATTAAATTTTTTATAATTAAGATCATTTAAATTTACAATCAAGATCACTTTAGTGTCATTTATAGTCAATAGTATGGTATAACCCTGAGGTGGAAAGTGTAGGGATTTATGTATAACCCTGGAGGAAAATTTGTCTCAATAGACTCATGGAGTTTAGGCATCTTTTTTAACAATTTGGTAGAAGTCTATGGTTTATATCAGGGATTGAAAATTTCCTTATCACACAACATTCAAAACTTTATTGTGATTGGGGATTCACTGATAATCATTAACATTTTGTCAAGGGAACCAACTCATTGGACGTCATACTTGCCTCGGTACTCAGTGGAATTAGGCACTTTATCACTTCTTTCTCCCACCTCAATTTTTATCATGTTTTGAGAAGTAACAATATTGAAGAAAATCAGTTAGCATCCCAAGAAACTACACAAAAAATTGGGACCTTAGTCATTAACAATGAGGTCACATTAGAGATAATCCATTAATGTTCCATCGTGACAAGTGGTGCACAAATCGAAAGGCGTGTTCATATGTTGGTGTTGGTGGATTCACTTAAAGCAAGGGAGGGAGTGATGAGACCCCTCGCTTCCTCCCGCATACTCTCACTCTCCAAGTGAATTTTTTTTAAATATTTGATGTGCTCATTTTACCATAGACAATATCACAATATTGTCACCCAACCATAGGCACACAGCCACCCTTGAGAACCATAAACTTTTCTAGATAGAACAATTCTGGAAGCAACACTAGAACCAACACATAACCAAGAGAGAACATCTTTCTCCAAAGATAGCAAACTAGACAGAAAGTCCCAAAACCACAAAACAAGAAAAATACTCAACTGCAGCAATTGCAATTGTAGTTACCAAGAATATCACCAAGAATATCATAATACCACCAAGAATGTCATCAAGAATACCACAAAGAGATACTAGGAGATAGGGTGCATATATTAGGCTATATAGCGCTAGAGAGAGAGAGACCAAGAATCACCCCATAAGATCCACCTTCCATCCTTGCAGCTGCAGCTCCAAACTTGCGCCAAACTTGACTAAGAGAGTGAGTGAAGTGAGTGAGTACAAATGAGCTAGATCATCTATTATTTATAGTGGTTCTTGTAACCTGTCTAGGTTGACTTTCCCTTTTATAGGATAATACTTTAATATTAATTATTTTACTGAGCCTACTTCTCTTCTATGGTTTTTACACATCTATTTAAGGTTTCTCTTTCTTCTGGAATATTTTATTATAATATTAACACCTCCCGCAGCTACCATAATATTAACACGCCCTCCTAGCTAGGAAGGTATTAACCGTAATGGTCTCAAACACATCCATCGATTTCACATGGTATGGGCAAGGCTCACTTAGTCTTCCAGACCATTCTACATGTAGCATCATCTTAACCACACATTTTATCTCATGATCACGCAGATCAAGTCACGAGCATCATCATCACTATCCATCTGGATGGAAATCACCTCCAACACTCTTGGTTGGCACACCAGCCTAGGAAACACCTTCAACATTATTGGTAGTCTCCATGGAAATCCAATAGTAGTACACAGTTACTACATTTCCATCCAATAGATCACAACCATGTCGATCCATAGTAGTACCAACTATTATCTAATGGTACACAACCACTCCTAATAGCGCACAACTATTATCTCATGGAACACAGTCACTATCAGTGGAATAAATCCACCATAGTGGCACATAACTATTGTCCAGAGATCCATAGTCTCCACTGCAATCAACTACAAGCTATCACAATGAAATACAACAGTCTCCTGGCATCAAATCATATCATCTTCTACAGCATCTCTCTAGGCCATACTCCATCTGAGTAATCGGGCATGATGTTGAATAAGTCATGTGTTAGGCTTAGCGTACTCAACAAAGTGTCTTGCATAAGTCACTCAAACAACAGAGTGATACAAGGACCATTCTTCTAATCCGGACATACGTACTAGAAGAATAGTTGTCCCAACAGATGTTGAATCTCTTCATTGTATCATCTATAAGCCATACTAGCATGATGTGCATGAATCATATCTAAGTTGTGTTGCTCTAAGTTGTATGATCATATCTAAGTTGTACTATCATGATGTTATGCATCATATCTAAGTTGTACTAGCATGATCATATATAGCATGATGTGAGTTGTCTGCATCATCTCTAAGTTGTATGATCATATCTAAGGTGTACTAGCATGATCATCTGCATTGTATCTAAGTTGTATTAGCATGATGCCAATGCATCATATCTAAGTTGTACTAGCACGATGCGTCTCAAGACATTTGTATCATATATAAGTTATAATAGTATGATGTTGAAGCATCATATCTAAGTTGTACTAGCATGATATAGACCAGCAATATGTCAACCTGGACCATTCTCCACAGAGAGAATGTGTGTTTTCCATCACACTGACTATCCATGATGTCATATCAACACTCCCTCCCAACCGAGGAATTCATCTCCTCCCTTTCAATCAAAAGAGTAATCTCCACAAGTTCCAACTTGTCCCTCAAGTATGCAAACTTTATCTTGGACAGAGGCTTCGTAAAAATATCAGTTGTCTGCTCATTGGTGGAGATGTACTGGAGAATCACTTCTCCCTTCTGGACTTTATCAAGGAGAAAATAGTACTTGATCTCAATGTTCTTTGACATGTCATGTAACACGGGTTTCTCTAAAATATTCACACAACTCTGATTATCACAATATATCACAGTCGAATCCAACACCTGATCAAATAGTCTAGAAACTAGCTTATAGAGCCATACTGCTTATGTACAAGCATCACAAGATACAATATACTCTGCTTCTGCAATTTTGAGTGCAATAGACTTATGTTTCCTACTATCCCATGATATCATAACAGATCCCAAACTAAAACATATACCAAAAGTACTATTTATGTCATTTGCACTCCATGCCCAATCTGAATCAGTAAATTCATGCAATTGTACATCACTGTTTGAGGCATATCTCAAACCATAATTTAGCATCCCATGAAGATATCTCAAAATATGCTTTGTAGCTATCCAATGCTCATGTCTAGGTTCCACCTGTAACTGGATCAACATTTTCACAACAAAGAAAATGTACGGCTAGGTATTAACCAAATACATCAATGAGCCAACCAACTGTCGGTATAGGGACAATTCTACTGGATCATAATCAGAGTATTTCCTCATATTTGTCACCATGGGAGTTTCCATGGATTTGCAGTCCATCATCCCAAACTTCTGAAGGATATTTACCACATACTTCCCTTTCCCTAGGAAGATTTCACCACGCTTCTGCCATACTTCTAATCCCAAATAATAATGCATGAGACCAAGATCCTTCATATCAAATTCATAGGATAACTCCCTCTTACACTGAATAATGATAGGATTTGCACCAAGGTCTTAGAGCTTGCTTGAGTCCATACAAGGCCTTATTTAATCTGCATGCATGGGTTTCTCTCGGGTGTACCTCAAAAGCTTGAGGTTGCTCTATATATCCATATGATGTAAAATCCAAACCATGGATATTTCAAGATATATGATGTCTCTAATAGAGGTGTATCTGGAAAATGGAGCAAACATCTCATCATAGTCCTCTCCTTCTTGCTGGGAGAATCCTTTAGACACGAATATTGCCTTGTATTATCGATACTTCTATCCACTACATGCTTTATCTTGTAAACTCATTTTGAAGTGACTATAGAATTTCCTTTAGTTCTAGGCACAATTTCACATACATTATTTTTCATGATTGATATTCTTCCATCATATCTTCCTTCCATTTTTTCTTCTCGACTGCTTCTTCAAAGCTGGAAGGTCATGCATTGAGATTTTCTAGAGAACATGTAGTTTCTTCCTTTGGACCTTCATGTTCTTCTTCATCGTTGGGATCCATGGAATCTTTTATATATTTCTGAAGCCAATCTTTTCATCAAAAGTCACATCTCTGCTGATTTCAAACTTTTGTTGACCTGGAGCATAGGTTTTGTAATATTTTGATGACTCATTATATCCAATGAATATGCCCTTCTCTCATGAAGGTTCCAAATTCTTTCTTTTGTCTTTGGTAACATGGATATAGACAGGACAACCAAATATCCTCAAGTGTTCACCACTTGGCTTCTTTCTGGAGAAATCTTCTTCTGGAGTCGTGTTCTTCAATATACAATGAAGACTTCTATGCTGATCATATACGGTTGTCATGGTTGCTTCTCCCCATAGAAACATGGATATATTTTGGTCATTCATCATTTCCTCAACATATTATTCAATGGATCGGTTCTTTCTTTCTTCCACAACATTCTGTTTGAGGATTATGTGGGACAATTAGCTCTCGCTTAATCTCGTTTTCTTTACAAAAGGCAATGAGCTCCTCGCCACTTGATGGAGTCATCTGCTCCATGTTTACAAAAAGCATTGTAGATCCTTCTTAGAGCTATCTCATGTGGCCTACCTGGAAAAAGAAAAATAAGAGAAAAATTATTTCCAATAACATTTTCATAAGAACATATCTATAGTTATCATAAAAGTTTGAAGGAGACCTGCCGGAGAGCAAAACAAGAGATATCTCCTAGAGGAGAAGTTAGTTCATTTTGCAAACAAGTGCAATGGGCATCTATATCAATAGAACTTATATGAAATCAACTATACCTGACAATAATATAACCTTTCAAAGATTTTTATTACAACTATAGTGTTTACTTGTACTATAGCAACTATCAAACTTGATATGTGCAAATTGAAACTTAACAATTTGATAAATCAAACCTGGAAAATGGAGCCTCAATTACTTGTTCCTCTGAATGTATTGAATCCAATATCATTTATTGGACAAGGCCTCTTGTACATTCCTTGCAAAACACACTCATGCTTTGTTGGATGATATAATATGAAAACCATATACAAGTGCATACCTCTGAAATTTGCAACATCGTTCAGCTTGTCTTCTAATATGAAACTAGACACCATATTGCCAAGAAGAGGTTAGAAACTGAATCAAAAAGTTTCAATGATTAGAACAAGATAGAAAACTTGAAATTTCAACTTTGACCATAAAATCAATTTTGACCAAAAGTCAACATTTTAACTTTGAATTTGACCAGTTAACATTTGACTTTGACTTTGGCTTTGACCAAAAACTCAAACTTGACGTTTTTGCTGGTTGGGGACACCAGACGGTGGGCTAGGATAGGGCACACTAGAATATCCAGAAATTAGGTCCATGTTATCGGACAAATCGGTAAGTGAAAACACAAACTAATCTCCCTAACTTCCACAGGAAGCTAGAACAAAACAAGACAGAATGCAAACTTCACCTTAGACTTCATGGTCATATAAACTAGTTTAGAGAGGTACAAGTGGCATACCTTTTAAATGACGCTTGATCCTAAATAGTGTCGTCCTTGTAGCTCCTTCTTTGAGTTTGCAGGATGGTGAACTTGTTTAAGAAGCACAAACCAACAAAGAGAGAGAGAACAAAGATATATATATTCCAATGAATTCTATGTATAAGATCAAGGAGTTATACAATAAAAGCTAAGACACCTTTATAGGGAAGAAATGTATTGTTGCATTATATTAAATGGAAAGTGGAGAATACAACCCATGCCTTGATGTTGCAAGTTCCCTTTCAATGGCTCTTTGCTTCAACACACACACCTTTGCTCCAATGCCTTTGATGAAGAAGATCCACAATCTGACTTAGAGAACTAAAGCAAAGATCGCAAGTATAATATGTAGTAGAACTCTTCATGCATATGCAAACCCTTGAAAACCTTAGCCTTTTCCATAAGAGATCCCTATTTATATAGGTTTAAATAGGGATGGATGAGGAGATTAGGATGATCCCACTAAATCAGAGAAGCGAGTAATATCCAAACCGATCAGAGGCCACCTCATCTTCTAGAAGATTCCCTTCTAGAACATTTGTGAATTTTGATTTTTCCTTTGCTTAAGAATCGTCGCACCCTATGCACGGGTAACCTATGACGACGTCACAGTCTAGATTTGGTGCAGAGTGCGACGATCAGGCATCATCGCACCCCATGCATAGAGCAGGGTGCGATGACCTTCCTTGTCATAGTTTTTTAAAGAGGAAAAGAAAACCACTATTCTCATGGAGAAAGTCTCTTTTAATATTTTCAGGGAACATGGAAATGAGTTAAGCACATGTTTTCAATTGATCACTGGGGTGACCAAAATAATGTGTAACAGAATTCCCCCTAAAGTATGAAACTGGAACTTGTGACAAATAAAATACTTTGTAGAATGTGTGTGTCGAAAACAAGGAGCGCATCGATCAGGAACCTGCAAACAATCAAGCATATGCATAATAATATACCATCTTCTGAGGTAGGAATTCCCATACTCAGTCTACAAGTGACGCTATCATAAGTTTAAAGTGAATCATGGCCACTAAACATACATTGTGGATCCATGTCATCATGATTTAGCATAGCCATGATAAATACATTGTGGATCTATGCTCTAAAAGAATTCAAATTCGGACATAGCCACAAGACATACACAGTGGATCTATGTGTTGGTACAAACTTATGAATACTCCATCGCAACCTGGACCAATATAATGAGATCCAGGATCTTCATTTCCATTGTCTCTAAGTACGAATCTAGCCATGTGATTACATGTGTTGAATTCGAACATGGTAGAAACCACTTGATTATCGATCATTAATGAAAACCGTTAACAAGTGCGAGGAAAATCACCATTGATGTCAATGACTCCCAACGTACTCTAGTAGAATCCAACAAATGTGAATAAATGAGTTGAAGTCGAACACTCGATGGAATCTTCCAATCAGGGGTTAATGATGTGAACCCACTATTGAAAGCGAAGAATCCTGCCATTGAGGCATGCATGCTCTAAGGTACTAAATGATTTCTAAATATTATTCATGGATGATGAGTTGAAGTCAACAGGAAAAGACTCGCCATAGGAGGGCCTTGATGTATCATCCATCAATGACATGAAATATGTAACATATTTGAAGTAGATCAGAGTATGAAGTGATTCAGAACTGACTCAGGGAAGGCCGACATGGTCGAAAATTTATAACTGCAGATAGCTGACTTGATAGAAGGATTGTTTAGGTTGGACTTCTCTTGAACACATGAACAACAAGAAAGTTTTCTTGGAAGCATTGACTCAAAGAGGACCCAACATATGAACGACACAAAATTTGTCTTGGAAGCATTGACTCAAAGAGGACCCCACATATGAACTTGTGGATGGTCAAATGAGAGACAAATGGATTTCCCAATCTGGATACAATGATGAAAGGGGGTTTCATGTTCAAGAGTTATTACTGCCACTAACACAAATACAGAGACACATTTCTTTCCCATTTTCCCCCCACCATTTCTGGCAAGTACCTCTTTATTTTTACGCAAGCTTGAGGAGGATAACATATGCTTGTAAATGTAAGCTCATCCTTCGGATGATTCCCTCGGAGTATGTTTAATGAACCCTAAGAAGTAGTGGTTCAATCCCATATGGGTCTTTCGATGCTTGTTTAATGAGTCCAAAGAAAGAAAACGCAGGAGTTTTTCATTTTTAGAGAGTCTAAAAAACACTTAAAGAGAACTCCATAAGGTCCCTTTTTGTAAGTTAGTTTGACCAGACCGAAAAAGAGATAATCTACCACTCATCAGACATTTTCTTCAAATACTTTTATGAGCGTGAAAAAAAAAACAAGGTCGCTCGGCTATCTTTTCATGTATAGGGAGCTTGAAAAGAGATTAAAGGATACTCCATAGGTTTTGTTTTTCGTATTACCAATGCAAGTTCAAAAAAATGACAAAATGTTACTCGATTACATTCTCATGGTTTCAAGAGCATGAGAAAGAATTAAGATTGTGCTCAGAGTTTTTCCTAAAAAACCCTAAAAGCATTTGTACATAAAAAAATATGCAAAAACAATAAAAAAAGGTGGACCCCTGTTCAAACGTCTCGTCCTTAGACCTTTTAATCTGCAATAGTAAACACTTCGCAAAGTTGGTTATACTTTAGGGTATGGATAAAATATAAAATATAATTTAATTTTGCAATAAAATATGGTAAAAAACAATAAAATAGGCCAAAACACCCTTTTACTATTTCATTTGCAAATTTATCCAAATAGTGCCCCAAAACCCTCTTTTCTCCCAAATTTCAACTATCAATTCTAGAGCGCCTTGTGGATCATTTTGTAAACCGTCTCTGTCAAAAAGGTAATATTCTTCTTCTTTATCTTTTCATGGTTTCAAATTTTGTTTTTATTAGTTAAATTTGGATTTTAGGCCGATTTTTTGGGGCTACCCACGCGTTGAGATCATCGCAGGTCCACAGTGTTGTGAACTGGGACGATCTGACATCATCGCAGGGGACCCAAAGACAGGGTGCGACGACGTCGCTCTGCGTAAAATCGCAGCCCTGCAACGACCGCAATCCAATTTTTGAAAAGATAAATTTAACTAGAAAAACTTCCAGGAATGAATTTTTTATGTTTCTAATCTTCTTTTGATGTTCGTTGGCAGGATTTCCTTGGTCAAAATGATCGAATGGCGTGAACGAGAGAATGAGGAAGAAGATGATTTTGTCAGGAATGACTTGGGCATAGTTATGGCACTTAGGCAATGTGGGTTACTCAAGTTTTTCAAAATTCAGGGCATGAGAGCCCAACTGAGGTTGCTAGAGTATCTGGTTCACATGTGGGATGTGAACGAATAAGTCTTTCACATGGGTGTTCATACACTCACAATGGATATAGAAAATATCTAATTTCTGATGGGTTTGTCTCATTGTGGTTCACGGGTATCACTCACAGGTAGCAGGGGTGGGGGAGAACCCATGGATTACTATGTTTCTCACCATTATGTGCCAGGTACGGAAAAACATAGTGGCAAGGTGGCCATTAGAGATGTTCGGGATTTACCATTGCGGACCATCATTTATACCATTACCTAGATGGCAGGGAGTGCAGCTCCCCATATGTCTTTGCAAATCCATTTTCAGTAGACGATAGAGTGCATGGAACCCAGGGTCTTCAACTGGTGTGAGGGTGTCCTGAAGAGCATGAAAAAGAAACTAACAAAGTGTCGAAACGGTCGGTTGAAACAGTTTGGTTACAGGTCCATTTTGGTGTCCTTCTTGGAGAGATTTCCCATCCTATGTCTACAGGTGGAGTGGGTTATACCCTCTCCACAAGTTCCACGGATGAAGAGGTGGGTGGACCTAATGGCTCATCATGGTGGTGTTTCTATCATCAACTATGACGATGTTTTCTTCCAATGGCTGAGGAATCAGCTAATCATGGTGGAGGAATATGCATACGTCGGGACAGATTTCCATGGGGATCCCAACTTATCTCTTCCTGAGGGATCTCAGTGGGGGGGCATAGGTAAGAAGGAAATTTTCGTTATATGATGTTTTTGATATTTTAATTATATAAAAAAAAAAAATGTGCCATCTATCCAAGACTAATCAAGTGCTCTCAATAATGCATACATGGGGACTTATCTTTCTTCGGGATCATCTCCCATCCAGAGGTGAGCAGAGAGAGGTGTTGTAGCAAAATTGGTTTTCGTGAATCTCGAGGTGATTGAACAGAGCCTAGAGGGATTAACCATGAATATCCTTGATGCCACAGTGGACGAACTTCCTAGGCACTATCAACGCCACATAGTTGGTGTATCTACATCTATTGGTCGAATGCTCCATAAAGTGGCACAGGCAATTGTTTGTTACAGCGAACAACATCCTTGATGCTTTTTGTACATGAAGCCATGAGCTTCACTTTTTGATATTTTGGTCTTTGGACAAACACTTTTTTGTAACTTTTTGTCGTATAAATATAAAGTTCCTATTGGCTTACTTGTTTTTGTAAAAGTGTGATTGGGTTTATAAATGTCTCAAATGTCTGTCTAACACATAATTAGCCAATGCATCTGTCAATGCATTTAGACATATAGGAATATGTTGATACTCAATGTAATCAAAATGTCTTTCCAAGAGGCGAATCCGTAAATATACTCGTAACAAAGTAGGACTTTGAATGGAATAATGTTACTCAACTGCAGTACTACTAACTGTGAATCAAGTCGTACAATAAGATGACTGATGCCAAATGAAATGGCGTCAGTTAGAAACTTGATAATTTCATTCTATTTTGCAATATTATTAGTTGCACGACCCAGGAAAACACCATGTAGACTAATCAATTCATCCATAGGTTCATAGATTTTCCATGCAGCAGATGCTAGGTTTTGAGTACTGCGACTAGCACCATCAGCAAAGCCGATATAGGGTAGTGAATACATCGACATATGGAAACCAATAATAATGCAAGGTAAGAAGCTAAAATGTGGAACAAAAAATGAAGAAAACACACAAGAGTATGATACACTAAAATACATAACACTCATGCAAAAATGGTTTAAGCATAGTACTTCTTCAAAATAAGCCCATTGCTGGGTTCACTCAAAGGAATTCCATCATAATCTACCAGTTCATAAGCCCCTTTCTCCAACAATCGTTTCACAATATAAGGGCCACGCCACATGGGCTCGAATTTGTCAGCCCCTAATAAGTCACGATCTTTTTCGTAAAGAAGAACCAAATCACCCTTAGAAAAAACACGTGGTTTGACATGCTTTTCATATTGAGCTTTGACACACTTTTTATGAGTTTCAATGACTAAGGGAGCATCACGGTGAGTCTCGTCTAATTGCATCAAATAGAAGAGACGTTCCTCTTCAGCTGAGGTGTTAGGGAGAATTTCGACAGCTAGTTTCAAAGATGGGATTTCGCATTCAATCGATAGAATCGCTTTGATACCATATACTAATTGGAAAGGTGTGAACCCTGTGGAAGACTTAACGAATGTCCGATAGGCCCATAATTTCTAGAAGAGCATTGTCTTCTAACTTGACTTGTGAATTCCTACCATCCATCAAAGCATAGTAGTGAGAACTTTGTTGATTGCTTCAACCTAGCCATTGGCTTGTGGATAGTAAGGGGTTGAGTTTTCATGTCAAAGACCCAACTTCTCTGTAAGTTCATACATCATGAAATTGTGAAACTGACTACCATGGCCAGTGACGATGGCTTGAGGGATACCAAATAAAGTAATGATATGATTGAATATGAATAATGTTGCATTTTTCCCAGTATTATCAAATGTAGGCATCGCCTCGACCCACTTAGTGAAATAATCCACGGCTACGATGATGTATCCATGATCCCCGACCGAGTGAGGGTTACATATCATGAATTTAATGCCCCATTTAGAGAATGGACCAACGGAAACTATAGGATGAAGAGGAGAAAGAGCCTTTAATAGTGCCTTCCATTGGGTAGGACAACTTTGAAGGACTTTGAGAGCCGACATCGCAGAAGGTGCTTGCGCAAGGTCTTCTACAATACTATAGTTTTTGGAAGCACGTGCATGAGGATTAAACGACGACTTTCGAACAACGCCCTTGGGAGGGGGATGAAGAATTGTATCTAGGCATAGTCTTTCAATATGAAGAGGATCGTTAGGAGGTGAAGTTGGTGGAGGAGGTTGAACCAACGGAGGTGGTGAATCATCAAATTTCTCTTTCAAAGGAGAATAATATTTTGCACGAGTAGTGACTACAACTTCATTATTATTGGAGTCACCAATACACATAAGTACATAAGATGTGGTAGAGGGAGAAGGTTGGTCATGAATGACCAATTGGTCCTGCTGCTGAGAAGGAAACAGTTGTGACAAAATGACGGGAGTAGGAGGTGTCTTGGTCCCTTGCAGGAACTTAGTAACCTCAGCACATCATGGACAATCTTTCGTATAATGATCCTCACCACAGATAATTCAAGGATAATGAGGTTTGTGTTTGTCTTTGTCATCAGCAGGTTGAGTCTTGGTTTGATCAGATTGTTGATTATTATTTTTGTCCTCTATATTCTTACCCTTCCCTTTCTTTTTATTTTTATTTTTACCGGTAGGTGTAGATTGAACTGAATTAACTTCAGAGGTTTTACTGGGAGAAGGAGTCGGAGAAGGAGTATTTTGTACATTAGGAGTAGTAGACTTGGGATTCGAATGACTGGCTTGTTTAGACTGAGTCTCAACATGAAAAGTGTCAATCACGCCATCAACAGCATGAGAAGCTACTGGAGGTGTTGGGGTTGGATTCGTAGACGGGTGAGGAGAATGATGGATCAAGTTATATAGTGTGTATGTTTGTGAATAAACGAGATCCAAGTATTGAGAATGACTAATCGCCTGCTCTTCAGTGACGACACGACCCATGGAAACATCACGGGCTATAGGACCAATGAGTGACTTGGTAAACCACTCGGATAATAGTTGATCAGGAAGGATAACTTTGATTAAGCATCTTCTCCTCCTCCACTCATGAATATGATCAAAAATGTGAGTAGAAGAGGATTGTTTAAATGAACTCAAAATTTCAGTTCATGTCTTGTATCGTATAGGTAGTTGGTAATGCGTTAAGAAATCCATAGCTAAGGTATTGAAGTCATTGAAGAATCCTCATGGTAATTCAATATACCATTTAGTTGTTGAACCCGTAAGAGTTTGTTGGAAAAGACGTAATCTTATAGAGTCATCCATCAAGGAGTTGGATGAACACCAAAGATGGAATGTCATGACCTGATTATTTGGGTCTT
>ML823696.1:12894-27857 GCA_009831015.1 Picea engelmannii
CGAATACATTTTCCCAAAAACTTCACCAAAACTCTGGGAGCTTCTGGTATGTCTTTTGCCTCAAATATGAAGAACTTTTTCTGTAGTTCGGGCAGACGATCTTCAATTATCTTCCTTGTGAACTTAATAGTTTGTAACTTTAAGTTCGACATCACCATCCATTTGTTGATTTCGGTGACATTGATCATCTTTATTTTTGGAATCTCCACCTGCATTTCCTCCAGATCTTCCTTGAATCTCAGCTGATGCTTGACAATGTTGATTTCTCCTAACAACCCCGAACAGTCGTTTTTTCCAATGTTCAATGAAACTTTTTCTAAAAGATCAAAAATTCCTTGACAATCATCATTAACCTCTCTGGTTATTCTTTTATTTTCTGCAAGGTCTGCTTCCCACACCTTGAGTATTACATCTCCTTTAACCTGCTCTGAAACAGATAGTTTTTGAATCTTTCCGACCTCCTCCTTTGATGAAAAGGCCACTGTTTTTTGGAAAGTCGTCCTGGCTACTTTCACTTCTCTTTCTTTCAGGAGAATGTTCTCCAAAGCTTTACTTGTTTCCTGAAAGTAATTCTGAATAAATTCCAGATTTAAAAACACTCCCTGTTGTTTCTCTTCTATATTCATATGTATTCCTAATACCTGGGCCTGGAACATTTCAAGCTCTACCACTTGATTTGAAATGGAATCAATCTTATCTTGTAATTGTTTATTTGTTTCCTCTTGCTTTAAGACCTGTGCCTGAGTGACCTGTATTTTCTGATTTGCTTCCTCTAAGCTTGCTTTTAGTTTCTGAATCTCTTGAATGTCATTCAATCTAGCTCGTTCTAGACCTTTTTTTATTCCCCAGCTGATATTATTTTCAGTCTCCTTTAATTTATCCTGTAGCTGAGCTATCATCTGTTCTTTCTGCTCCAACGTAGTTGTCAAACTACCCACAGAGTATAAATTCGCCGATGCTAAGACTCCCATTGTGCCTGCTATCTCTGTAGCGAATTCTCCCTCTTTAAGTTTTTGTCCATCTATAATGATTTTGTGCTTTTTAATCATCATATCTCCTCTTGGATGCATTTCCTGTTTTAGGATAGCCTTTCTCTTTTTACTGAAAAAATAAGTGGAAGGAGGAATCTCATCTCTAGAAATAGGCTCAAGATCACTTATGTATAGAGCTCCCTCTTGGGGGTTTCCATAAGTAGACTGCAATGGAGTCAAAGAGGTAATGGGACTTCCAAGCTCCGTCGATGTTGTTCCTCCTACTTTTTTGGGAATATTCTTAGGGATTTCTGAGGGTATTTACAACTCTTTTCCTTTCCCTGCCTCTGATTTTTCTGTGTGAAAAACTTCTGTTTCTTGTGGAGGCAATTCAATTTCCTTCATTTTCCCACTTGTATTTGCTTTATCCTGTACGTCTGTTTCAAAACCTGGAGGAGGCCCTTCCTGCTCTGGAGGAGGGGTTGTGGACTCACCCTGCAAGATCTTTGGCAAACAACTTCGCCTATGACTTTGGAAAGATCTTTGGCAAACCAGTCTGTAAATCGGGTGATAAGGCCTGTACCCTATTCAGTACCTACTCGTAAGTTTTAACCTCCTTGAATATATCATCATAAAAAGATTTTTCATGTTCATAAGCTTTCAAATTACAGTGCATCAAATGTCTGCTTACTAATTGATAAGGGTCATGCTTTCTATGCTCAATATCTACCAGTTTTATCTCCTCTAATGCCTCGACTTCCACTTTAGAATGGCCAAGGTTTAGTAATGAAAATTTTCCGACATACACAGGGAAGATTGGCCAGGATTTCTTTTGAGCTACCTTTAGCTCTATTCCAATACCACCTTTCACTATTTGATATGCTACCTCCCTCAATACCAGTCTGTTCGGGAGGAATTTCAGAAGTGCGTGAGGGGGGATTGAGCACCCATAAACCCTAATGTAAGAGAAGTTTTCTTCAACAAACCAGTCAACTATTGCTTTGAGATTTTTTGAGACTGCCTCAGAAATGTGAGGGGGTTCACAGCCATAAAACATTTTATGCATTGGAATTATTACGAAATGACAAATTTTGTAAAATGCATTCTTAGCATTTTCTTCCCAAAGTGCAGAATGATACTCATGAATGGGCTCGGGGCAGGTTATGTTCCAACTCCAATTCATCAGGGGAAATGGAGTCACAAAGCAAATCGCACCCATGATGTATGCTGACATATAAAAAGCCACTGGCTGAGCTTTAGATCTTGCACTTCTGTAGTTCAAAATTTCTTGTGCTAGGTTATCCGATAAAATCTTACTCCAGTTAAAGGTGTATCCTTCTGAAGCTTCTTCTAAAAAGGGCACCCAATCTGCAGGAAAATGGCAGGGATTCTTTTTCTCGAAGAGTCTACACAACAGAATGGCTACATAGACCATATACTCGTTCAAAGACGTCGTGGCATAAACCCCATGGGTATCAGCCCTAAACTTTGATGGACATCTCCACCATTCTCTAATTAAATCCAGATAAGTTCGGTCGGCCTCAGTACACTCCTTCCTTTGAAATTCAGCTTAAAACTCAGCATTATAAATATACTTAGGATTTGGTGAGAGTTTATACATTACTTGTATATGCTCTGGCCTGAATGAGCCAACAATGACCCCTTGATCATTCAAAATGCTTCTTGTCGGGATATCAACCTTTTCCAAGGCCCAACTAATCATGTCGTTGTACGCCATAAGCCGAGGGCGTGCCGCGATCTTATGAAGCTCTGATTCTGCTATATCCCGAAAGTGATTCTCGGAATCAGTAGGAGAATTCTTGATTTCGTATTCCAGGAATTTAGAAATTTGTGTCCATGATTTAATTGAGTCGATAGCGTGTGGCGTAGTGTCGGATATGACATCTCCTTCCTCTGTATCTTCACTCTTCTTCGGTGCTTTCTTTGGTGCCATGCCTTTAAGTTAAATGGAAAACCTGTCACAGAGAAGGGGTGTATGAGCTCGACTGAAATCCTCTTACGCTTGATAGTATGAAAGATAATATGTTGTGAAACTCAGACCTTTAAACTCTCTTTTAATTCATTTAACGATGAAGGGACTGACGCAGCTGACAAGAATTCAATGCATTTAATGCAGTGGATATTTACTAAGATACGCATTAGTGTCACATATCACCAGTTATTCTTTATTTAAGTGGCCGCATTTTGGCGCTTTTGAATTCAAAATTCCGAACATTTCATTCAGTCGGAAACCGAAACGTGAACAAAACCCAAAAAGATTGATTGTCATTAATCATGCTTTCAAAACAGAGTTAATTTAGACTAATCATAGATTAAGAGTCAAGATTTCGTGTTTCGGGATTTCGGGGATCGAGTTGACAAGAGGTATGTTATCACTGAATCCCGATTTCCGAAATCGCGAAATCACGACAAGATAAAATTAGGACTTAAATTCGTTTTAGCAAAATAATTGATCGGTATTAAGCGTTTCGGGATTTCAGGGATCGTGTTGACAGGAAGTATGTCGTCGATGAATCCCGATTTTCGAAATTGCGAAATCATTAACTTAAGCTGTGAATTTTCGTTTTAGTGAATTAATTAATCAAGATTAAGGACTGACCTCCAAAACAGGATTAATTTAGACTAACACAGATTTTGAGTCAGGATTTCGCGTTTCAGGATTTCAGGGATCGTGTTGACAAAAGGTATGTTATCGCTGCATCCCGATTTTCGAAATAACGATACGGCTAATTTACTTTTTAATAGTTATTTACTTCAGCTTTTCGGGAAATCGGGGATCGGGATTTCGCGATTCGTTATGTTTTAAAACCTATGTTCTTAATAAACCCCGAGTCCCGAAAACCCCTTTTTGATTAGTCTGATTTTTTGCTTTTTATTATTATTAGAATAAAATCTGTCGGGATTTCGGTACCGGCCCTTTGGAAATGAAAGTGAGGGTTATGCTTCTTGAAAAGCTGAAACCCGAAAAAGGAAGGCTTTAGTCTTCAGATTAAAAATAATTTAAAATATGTTTCAACACCCAACACCTGACAATTAGTTGAAAATAAAATCACTTTGTCTACTAAAAGCATAGCTGAGTAATCAACTAACATGCGACGTAAGCATAAATTAGGAAACCAAAATCTCATGCATAAGAACACCAATATTTTCGAGTATAGACCCTTGGCAAAACCTTGGAGGGAAAACCAGTCCTAAGATGCTTTTATTAAGGTCAAATAAGGGCTCCCATAACAAAGAAAATGGCCCACTAAGAGAATATACATTGTAGACAAACCTGATAATGCATTTGTTGCTGTACATCCCTGTACCAACATGTTTCCTGAGGTGTACGTGCCTTTCCTTCAGCAAACCTGTGTACATATGCAACTGTCTCCATTGAGACTTGCGTACATGTACGTAAACTCTGTACGACAACTTTCGTATGACGCCACGCTTTACTTTGGATTCTATCAGTTGAAACCCACCGACGACTGCCTTTGCTCTCTCTTCTCCTTGACATGTATGATCTCTAGATGAAAGTCCTCCACCTATCCGAGATCTTGAATCACAGTCCTTCGTTATCCAACCCTCTCTGCATGAACACTTGGATGAAATCTATTCACCCAATCGGTGAGATCTCCTCACTCATGTGTAAGCAAAAGTCCTTCTTTGCTTCTACACTCTCCACGCTAGCAAAAGTCCTTTGCTATCCTCGACCTTGGTATCTCACCAAAAGTCTCAACCTTGATCTCTCACCAAAGTCTCTCACAAGTGTATCTCACACAAGTGTCTTCCTCCTTTACCCTAGCCTTGCTTTTACAATCATGAGTTATAATCTAAACCTAATCTCCAAAGTGATTGACGATTGAGATTACTTCTCACATCCACTTGAGATTTACATGCTAATTAGTTTTAGCACTTTCCTTAAATAACTCAATTAATTAATAAAAAACACTTTAACTTTAATTAATTCCTTTTAACTAAAGTAAAGTCAAGGATAGAAGGTTTTTGACGACTTCAACACGCTAGACACATGCCAATGTGTAAGTCCTGTCTGATGCTGCCACTAACATCAACACTCCCTCTTAGCCAGGAAGGTACCTCTCCCACCTAGAGTTGGCTCTATCTTTGCTACCAGATCCGCTACCATGCCTGCTGTCCAATCCACTTGATTGGCTGCTCCCTCTGACACATAAGCTATCCTTGCCATCATGCTTTGAGCTGTCTTCGAAGGCTTCTCTTTGATCATGCTCCTAGAAGCCTCATGCTCTTGAGCATACTGCATGGTCATCTCAAACCATGACTCCTTGATAGACTTGGAAGGATGCTCTTTCCTAGCTGAAACTTGAAGGCTGACTCCCTCTGAGTTGCTCAACCTTCAGGGCTACCTACTCCCTGTTTTCTGCCACTTTGCTGCTTTCCACTGCTCGCATAGGCTGGCCCTTTAACCTATACAAGTTGCTCTCTCTAACTCCAAAGACAACTGCTTTGTTTGAGCTAGATCCTTTGGGCTTGATCAACGCCTTACCATCCTGGCACGCTACGTCAAATCCCTTCTTCTCAATCACTGAAACTGAGATCACAATCTTGCGTTTTGGAACCCATAGCACATCCGTCACTCTCAATGTGCCTCCCGACTCCATCCAAAATGGCACTGTTCCAGATGCCTTCACTACATGCTTGGTCCCCATACCAAGTTCCAAATACATGTCTGAGTCAGACTCTATGAAGCTCTTGAACACCTCTTGTGCTCCTGTCATATGACACATGGCTCCACTATCTATTAACCATGCACCAATTGATATGGTGCCCAAGGAAGCCTGGGAAACAAGTTAGAACTTTGTTTGTTTGAACTTCTTGCAAAACTCATCCACTTGAGTCTTTGCCGACACAACTACCTTTGGTTGCATTTTGTTCCCACCCTTCTTTCTCTGCGGACATTGACCTGTATAATGTCCAAACTTGTGACATTCAAAGCACTTGACTTTGCTCACGTCCTTCTTCTTGTCGACTTGAGAGGTAGATTCTCAACTGATAATCTTTTTGAACTTGCCCCCCTTCCTTGCCTGACTGGCAAGAGCAAGGTTCTCATCATCATTCTTGTGCCGACCTCCATTCAGATCTTCATCTCGAAGTTCCTCCTGAACGAAGTCATCCCATAATCTTGACCAATTCGAAAGCTTCTCTTGTGCCACGATTCCTTTGATGAACGGTGTCCACTCCTTTCTGAATCCCTTGAGCGTTGTCCTCACCAACTCTGAATCATCCATTGTTTCCCCAATTGCAGCCAGTGCATCTCGAACTTGTCGGATCTGGGTGATATAACTTGTTCCCGTATGTGATCCTATCACTTCGTGTCCCTGAGCTTCTCTCACAGCACCATTATGCTTCTCATTCTTGCTACGAAATAAACTCTTCAAAGCCTCCCACATGTCCCAAGCTGTTTTCTTCCTCGATAAATGAGGGATCAAGCGATCCTTCACTCCATCTAGAATGATGCGCATGGATTTCACATCCCTTTGATTATGGAACACCAGATCTGCCGCATCCGTTGGTGGAGTTACTGAGTATTAGCAAATTCCCAGATCCCATTCTCCATCAACACCAACATGATTCTCTCCTTCCAAGGACTGTAGTTGGAAACCCCATCCAACCTATCCTCAAATCGCAATCTAGTTGCCATATCCAAGATCTGATTTGATAACCCTATTTTGAAACTGTCCCTGTACTGTCCTGTATGGCCCTGTACGCGTCTGTCTTCACTACAGTCCGTGTATGTACGCGACTGTCACCACTGCAATCTGCGTATGTACGGGACTGCCCCTTGTGTGACCCGTGTACACCTGCAAAAAAACCCCTATTCTACCTCAGTACTACTGTTTCCTTGAGATTTGTTCCATCGATTTCCACCTGCTGGTTATCAATATAATAAGATCTGCTACAAAACTTGAGATGAGCTTCCTCTCAGAGCATGTGCTCTGATACTATGTGCACTTGCTTTCCTCTCAGAGCAACCTGTGCTTTGATGCCATGTTGAATTTCCCCTACCCAACACCCAACAATTAGCTCAAAATAAAATCACTTTATCTACTAAAAGCACAACTGAGTAATCAACTAACACGTGGCGGAAGCATAAACTAGGAAACCAAAATCTCATGCATAAGAACACCGATATTTTTGGGTATAAACCCCTGGAAAAACCCTGGAGGGAAAACCAGTACTAAGATGCTTTTATTAAGGTCAAATAAGGGCTCCTGTAATAGGGAAAATGGCCCACTAAGAGAATATACATTGTAGACAAACCTGGCAATGCATGTGCTACTGTACAACCTTGTACCAACATGTTTCCCGAGGTGTATGCGCCTTTCCTTCAACAAACCCGCGTATATACTGTCTCCATTGAGACCCGTGTACATGTATGGAAACTCTGTACGACAATTTCCGTACGACGCTACACTTTTCTCTAGCTTCTATCAGCCAAAACCCACCTGCGACTACCTCTGCTCTCTCTTTTTCTTGGACCTGTATGATCTCTAGATGAAAGTCCACCTATACGAGATCTTGAATCATAGTCCTTCGTGATCCAACCCTCTCTGCATCCTCGACCTTGGTATCTCACCAAAAGTCTTGACCTTGATCTCTCACAAGTGTCTTCCTCCTTCACCCTAGCCTTGCTTTTATAATCATGAGTTATAATCTAAACCTAATCTCCAAAGTGATTGAAGATTGAGATTACTTCTCACACCCACTTGAGATTTAAATGCTAAGATTACATTCTAATTACTTTTAGCACTTTCCTTAAATAACGCAATTAACTAATAAGAACACTTTTACTTTAATTAATTCCTTTTAACTAGAGTAAACTCAAGGATACAAGGCTTTGAACTACTTCCACATGCTAGACACATGCCAATGCGAAAGTACCTATCCGATGCTACCACTAACATCAACAGGATGAAGTAGCTAGGACACGAAAGTGGGCCCAAGTGGGGGCCACACAAATCTTTTCTTAATATAATCTCTTTATCTTTCCCTAATTTTTGGGTTTTTTTAGTCTTTTATAAAGGAATGAAAGAGTCACAAGGGGAGATAGGTGTCAAGTTGCAAGCAAATTGAGTCCCAAGCGCATGAGGGAACATAATGATGAAAGGAAATAAAGCAATGTGTTGTAAATGATGGACACCTCAATGTGAGTCTCCTGGCAAACGACAATAGTTCACATAAATTGGGCACTTCAAAGCTCGATTGTGGCAATTGGTGATGAGCAAAGCACAATGGTAAATAGCCATCAAAAGGCAACAAAAAATGCCAAGGTAATGACAAATTACAAAGCATAGCAATAAACAAAAATAAGTAGGTGAGAGCCTTGATGGGGGTGCCCCACCCTCTACAACATTTTGCTTGGTGATAGTGATAGACTTGGAACTGACCAAGTTTCCCTCCTCAAGCTAGGTGGTGCAATGAGAGGGATGTCAACATAGTCAAGATGAATGAAGTGGATGGATCCACTGGTGTGGAGTGGTCCAACCTAGGAAAGGTGTCAATGGGAGAACTAGTGTGGAGGTTGTCTTGAGGACTATTCAGGGTAGTCATGGTCTCTAGGAACTCTTCTTCGGTGGGGAAGAAAATGGACAAAGAGGTATGCAAATCAGATTGGGTACTCTTGCATATCGGTGAGGACAATGGATCAATTGTACTCATGGAGAATGAGGCACGTTGATCCTTGCATTCTCTCCCCATGGGGGAGGAGAATGGCTCATTGACCTACATGGGTAAACACATGGTTCAATCAAAAGGTGTGTACTCGATGTGAGTGGAGTTTGTGCAAATAGTGGATGTGGTCACATAGTTCATTTGCAAAGGGATTGACTTGGTGTGAGCCACAAAAGGAAAAATATTGTCCAAAGTTAAAATGTGGTTGAGGATTATAGTATGAGCATTGATGAATGGTGACAACACGTCCTTCATGTGTGAATTTCATAAATCGAAAGAGTGAAGACACCACAATGTTCATAACATACACATAGTCATACCCAAGAAGTATATTGTAATCCATCGGGGTTGTCACAACCATTACATTGACCAAGATTATCACCTAAACCAATTAGGAGATTGGGCACAATCCTTATTGATTCCAACATTCTACCATCAAAGGCCTGCAATATGGTTGTCCGTGGGATAAGGATGGGGGAACCTATTCTTGTCAAGTGGACGAGGACAAAATACAAGAGGAGGCTTCTTCATACACAACACAACCACCTCTTACATGTGATTTTCAACAATCATAAATGCTACTTCATGGATAAAGTCAATAAAAAGACACTTGTTTTTGGTATTGAAGAGCATGGGATTTTTGGGTTGGTTGATGCAAAGGGGGCGAAAGAGTATGCTTTGGTGGCCAAGACTGGTCAAAATAACAATGAGCTTTGGCATCAAAGGTATGGGCGTTTGAATTTGAGATATTTTTCTTTTTCTGGATAAAGAAAGTTTGGTTGATGGCTTCCTAGATATACAAAAGATTTGTGGAGCATGTCAATCTAGTAAGCAACGCAAGACTTTGTTTGAAGAAAGGAAAGCTTGGAGAGCTAAGTAAGTAGCACGAGACTCTGTTTGAAGAAAGGCAAGCATGGAGAACTGTTAACCACAAGATTTGCTTGTGCAACTAGAGGGTTAAGATCCAACGAGTTTTCATCAGTCTGGTATTCAGGGATAGGTGCATTAGTTTTCACAATGATCAAAGTCCATCTCAGAGGCATATTCACCAGTTTTGGGGAAAATTGATATTTTTAGTAGTTTTCCTATTTTCTAGGAGCTAGAGTTTCGGGGTTCACAGGTCACAGAGGTGATTACATATTTTTGATTCTTGCGAGCTCATGATGCAAATGAGTTTTTTCCGAGTGACATGTGAACATTCACAAGACACTACTATTTTTAGCAGTTAGGTTTCAAGGCTCGTATGTCTATTCTAAGCATATATTTGGATTCCTTGCAGAAAATTGAGTATGATGAGACTGATTTCATTGACACGCGAGATATTGCTATTTTTAGGTGTTCTATATTTGGTAGTGATCTCATAGCAAGTCCCTTCATTTTTCTTCTTTCCTATTTTTTAGGAGTTGGATTGCTATTTTTTGGCATGCCTATATTTAGTAATACTATTTTTGGTAATACTATTTTTGGTAGGTGTGAGTTCTAGACACTTAGTTCAAGTGAGTAGTAGTGATGAACTGGGTTAAATTGAGCTAGTGGAAATTTTTTAGTGTGACATGTGGCGGCCATTCCAATGCTTGTTTCATCAAACAAACCCTAGGTCGCCCCCCTTTGTTATATTTTGCAGTTTGTTAAATTTGGTTTCCTCTCATGTTTTCAATTCTATTTTCAATGAATTGCCATTTTTGGAACCTGAATTGCCCGGCTTAAATTGGATGCTTTCTTGTTTCTCTTTGCTAATGTTGGAGAATTGGAAATCTTGGAAAATTCTTATTTTTGACCAAGTCGACCTCTTTGACCAGTTTGCAAGAGAGGTGGCTAAGTTTGCTATTTGGGCAAGTCAGCCGATTTTATAAATTGTTTGTTAATAGAGAGGCAGCTTGGCTATTTGAAGAGAAGTCGACTTCATCGTCTAATTGCATAGGAGCCAAGTGTAATATTCATCTGATTTGTGATTGTAGTTTGACAAGTGTAAGGATCAGATATGCTAAAACGTTGACTTATTTTGCTAAAACAGAGGTTTAAGATGACCTCTTATGTTATAAATGGATTATGGAATTCAATGAGAGTTTGCATGGGCTATGATTTATTCATGGTAAGTCGACCTCTGTTTATACTTGCTGCAATGATTTTAGAGAGTTTAAAGAGAGGTTGATAATTGGACAGCCATATGTATGGCTGTAGGAAGAGTTTACTTGTGAATTTCTTCACTTAACAGTCAGATTACAGCAGATAAAGAGGCTCTGTGGCAGCCTATATTCAGCTTGCAAGTGGACTGTCACTTAAACAGCAAGTAACTAGGAGTTGAGGTGTTGTTGGCTGACTGATACAGGGCGAAAGAGTGCCGTTTTGTGTTAGTTATCAGCAGTTTTATCTTTATTTAGTAAGTTGCCAGCCCCTCCATTTAGTTGTGACTGTAATCCGGCAGATTTAGAGTGGTTCATGTTAATTTTCAAGCATAAACAGATACAGAAGATAACAGTAGTGTTCTTTTAACCTTCAACAATTAACTAGAACATTGACTGAAGCATAAGGATCACTGAAAGAAAGACATTCACATAGAGGACAAGTATTTATTCTGGGAAACCCTCAAGGGGAAGAAAACCCAGCAAACTTCTTGTGATATATTTATCAGTCAAACAAGTACAATGATAGTACAAGACTCTTCTAGAAAGAGGGAGATAAGACAAAAACACTAAGATTATAGTTCTTACTGCTGTTTCTGTGTCTTCACCTTTCTCTGAGCCTTTACCCTGATCTGCCCTCTGACCTCTAGCCCTTGCTGTAGCTTTTGCTATCCCAAATGTGCCCTTAAGGCTGACTCAAATCTGCCCTTGAGTTGATGTCCAGAGCAGTCTTTAATTGCTGTCCAGAACAGGGATATCAACAGCTACAAAAGTGCCTCAGTTGCTGTCCAGAATATCTCTTAGAACAGAGTAAAATAGCTGCTACAGAAAGAGTTATCAACTGCTAGCTGCTGCCTCCATAAATGAGTTAGCTCATATATTAAACTAGTCTGAAAACTGATATGAAGAGAGGGTGCCTCCCTCTCTTTATATAGGATAGAGTCTAGGTTAGGTAGCTTTAGGTTAGGGCTTCCCCCTGGGCTAGGATAGGATAGGATTTAGGTTAGGACAGCTAGGTTAGGGTCGATCTAGGCTGCACTGGAAAGGGGGCAGCTTCAGGAGGGCGGTTTAGGAAGAGGACAGCTTGAGGAGGGCAGCTTGGAGGGCTACTTAGAGGGCTGCTTGCAGGAATAACATCCTCTGCAGCTGCTTTAAATTTGACAGTTCGCTCCACTAGTATAGCATTGGGCTTCTCAAAAAACAGCCACATGACAATAGAGTGCATGCTTATCTATGGTATTCCTTGTATGAATGAACATAACAACTGTTACTGGTGCATGCATAGGGTGAGCAGATTTGGAATGTAAGATTCTATAAAGGCAGCATGAAGAGGATAGAGTGAGGGAGTTTCTTCATTGAGCAGCAGCCAACTTTCTTCTTTTTCCATTCATCCTTTCATTGCTGCCTTCACTCTGCGCAGTGCCTACTATGCAGTCAGTGTTGTATTTTGTCTTCATGATGCAAACAATCTTTTGACTAATACATTGAAGGGTTTGAGTATGCAATGTTTTTACAGCTCTTCGAATTGGTGGTTGAATAGTCTTACGATGTTGTAGTGGTGTGGGTGGCCTAAGTGCCTTTACTTTGATTTTATTCACTTAAAGTGCATGCCCATCTTCTTTTATCTTTCATAGTCTAGCTGTTGTGAAGTGGAATCTCTCATATTATTTAATTTCAAAGTTTTCTTGTGTCCTTGGTTGCTTGCACGCATATCAAGAACAACTATTTTGTGTGCTGATCACTCGTACTAACCACAGAAATTTTCTAAGTGTAGACAATGCATGAACAATAGGGACACCCCCATGTGATTGGAAGAACACCAGTCCGAATGGTGGAGTGATCTGTAAACTGCCATGGATATTCCACTGGAACAGTTCGTCACAACAAATCTAATAAATAAAACTGAAATCTTATATATTAAGGTTATTTTTCATTTAGATCTCCATACTATTTAATTACTGATTTTCTGCTTATGCATGAAATAAATAAAATGCGAAAAATAGAGAACAATAAAATAGAATCACACCATCTACAAATAAACTCAAGATATGACCTAGGAAACCCAATACGAGAGAAAACTCAGTTAGAAGGTGAGGTTGCTCTGCTCTCTTTTCTCTGGTATAGAAATGATGCAAGTACAAAGAAAGAGGCTCTGTGTGTGGAGTTGCCCTTTGACTTGTGGCCTGTATGGCTGCTAGAGAATCTCTCCTCCTCTGTTATGCTCACAAAATATCACTCTCAGATGTTTTGTTCAGCTATGGAACTAGATACAATGCAAAAGAATGGAACCCCTTTTCCTCCTAGTGGTCCGGTATTTAACATAGCCTGATAACCATCTAAGGGTAGGTTTTTGACTTCCTCATCCCTCAATTGTGATAGGGTTTTGGACCTTCTAGAATCTTCTTGAAATTCCTCACTTGGCTAGCCCCATATGCATGAGTAATGGGGGTTGACGTGGCATCCTTTTGTACCATGGTGGTCAACATGATAGTCAACTTACGGAAGGCATAACTTTTGCATACGAACTCCGATTGACGCATGATTTGCACCGATGGAAAGGTCTTAGATTGTAGAACACCGTCATGGGGGTGGGCTCAAGTTTCGAACACAAGAACCCCCCAAAATGCTGTTTAATGCCTCAAAATTGCTTCAGAAGGTTCTGGACCCCAATTTTCCAAGCTGGGACCTACCACTAAAATGACATTGCAAGTTGATTCCTCCAATTTTTTCCACTCTGAAAGCATCGAGATAGATGACAATTAATATAAAGATCCAATCCGAATCATACGTCCCCATTTAAGGAGGCTTTTCAAAAGCTTTACTGAATGAGGCGAGGAAAATTTTCCTCTAACTTCTCCTCGGAGTACCACCTTGCTTTGCTTGAAAGTTGTCCTTTCAACCCAATCTGCCAAAGTTCATGTTGCCCCTGTCTTGTAGTTCTAGACTGCTTCTGCAAAACTGTGTCCTCTGCTAACTCTGCTTGAGCATCTAGTGCCAAGTCCTCTATGGAAGGTAGGACTTGCTCCTCCTCCTGATCCAACATGGAAGGCTCATAGAGTTTGAGATTTTCCACATTCACTATTGAATAAATGCACATGTATGGGGGTAGACTGAGTCTATAGGCATTATTTCCCACTTTTTCCAATAACTCAAAAGGACCATACTACAGAGCCTTGATCTTCTTACCAAGATCATGTAGCCTTTCCTTGTTCAGCTGTAACCATACTATGTCTCCCACTCTAAATGTTATCTCTGTTTTGTGTTGGTCATGTCTAGCCTTGTAATTTTCCTGTGATTTCTTTAATGTATCTTGTATTTGCAAATGGATCTGCCTGATCTTCGCAACAAATTTTTCTGCTTTTACTGCATCTCCTGTGAGGTCCTCTCTCACTCCTCCTTGCTATCCATATACAACATCTAAGGGTGAAGGTGGCAAATACCCAAAGCAAGTTTCAAAAGGTGACTTGCTAGTAGAAGTGTGGACTGCTCTGTTATAAGAGTGTTGTATATAGATCGGATTTTCATTCCAGGTCTTCGGATGCTTCTGATTGTAACTGCTATTGCACAGTTTGTAGTTTAGGTCAAAGGCTAAAGGATAGAGGGCAAACTGGCGTAACAGGAACCTTCCCCACCCAATGTCACCTCAATGGGGAGGTTCTTTCTGTTTAGGGAGGTTAGCCCAGGGGAGACGTCCCCGACAACCTGGGGTTTTGAAGAGGCTAAGGTATAAAGTCAAGATCAAAGTTTCCCCCTCACAGGTTACCACCAAAGTCGGACAGTTCGGCTAATCAGCCAATAAAGAAGTGTATGCCCAAATGAAAACACCTGCCTGGAACAAGACAACAATAATACAATATATATGCAGGCTATAACTTAATGGGTTAGTACTTCAATGACTATCTGATATCAATTAATAAGCAATGTAAAACAATAGATACCAATGAAGTCAACGTTTTATCAATTAGCTATGGCAAAAGCATCAATTCGTCAATAACTATCAAGATGACCAGGCTAACAATGTATCCAATGAACACTTTACTCAATAAATGCTTCAAATCATCATTTAATTGCTTATATTCAACACTTGCTGCATCAAGATGAGATAACCAACTGTGACGTCAACCCTAATTAGGTTAGTTTGTTAGTTAGGGTTTCA
>ML823696.1:42411-60389 GCA_009831015.1 Picea engelmannii
AGATTGAGGACCCTGGTTGGTGGGGATCCGGGGTGGGTCAGGGTTGACCATAAACAGGTAGTCCCAAAGGTTATTGTTCAGGCTTTGATGTCTAAAGCAAATGCTGGGCAAGTTAATATATCGGACCATTGTTTGATCATCCTATCCACCACCCAGGTCACGATGAACACTTTCAAGTCCTTTGACAGGTCAACTTTGAGTCAAACTCTCTTTTAGGGTTGAGGTTTAAAAACCCTATCCGGCTCATGGTTTATGAAGCTGCCTAATGACTTGAGGTGCACGAGGAAGGGCCAAAACTGCATGGGAGGAAGGCTGGGAAAATCCATCCGTACAAAGAAGTGGTGCTGAGTGCTTTGCTTGGCCAAAAAGTTCTCAAGCCAACTTGAAAGACAACGAGGGTGTTTTGGCAGATCCAGGACTGTGTTCAACTATGGCAGCACATGCTGAGTCTTTCAGGATAAAAAAAGGGCCTTTGGTCATGGTATAGGTATTCTAGCAATGCCATCCATGCGGCTCCCATAGCTCCTTCATCCATGCCCAAATCATTGCCTCCAAAGGTATGTGACCAACAAAATACCCTAGCATTATCAGCTTTTTTACTTTTCAAAGATAGTTTCATAGTCAGAAACAGAAATATTGATAAGGATGCTCCCAGGAGGGGACTTCGGTTGCTTTGTGATAAATTTTCAGGATGAATTTCTGGGTGTCTTTGGGGGGATCATCGTTGTCTTGGTTGCCAATGATAGTGTTGTGAATAATCGGAGCTGAGTTTGAGTTCAGATCAAATGATCCGTCCTTGGGCCTTGACTTGGCCATAACGGGCTCTTGAAGGCCATGTGGTGGGAGGTGGGCCAGTAAAGGTCAGCACAGGCCAGCTAACTAAACGGGATGGGGAGTAATGGTGACAAGGATATTACTGGTCAGAGGACGCAGACACCTCAATCTCACGCAGAAACCCTCATTTGACTACAATTGAGTTTCTTTACTTGTTTGAGCCTTCGTCTGCTAGGTAGGAGCCTACATGCTATTGGGTTTTTGTTGGCATTTTTGTAGCAGAGTAAATATTTTATTTTTTTGAAACCATCTCTGAAAGGAATATCTAATTTACTTACAGATTGATTTTTTATAAGTTGACGAGAAAAGATAAATTCAAAATATGTTTTGCATACTATGTTTTACGTAGTCATGGATTTATCACAACCCTATGTGACCAGTCCGTTTGTGAAGAGTGCTAATAAATTTATCTCATGATTTGGGTGATGCAGGGCATTGGGTACAATACTTGCAAATGCGAACTGTTCATTATTTTACTCTAAGTCATGAACCATTTCAAAGCCAACCTGTAACTTTCATTGAATCACGAATGTTGTGCTCGATTTTGAACAAAGTAATTGACTTCCTAGGACTTCTGTTTATATTGGATGATTCAAGTTTGAACTTTTTAATTCTGTATGAAAATTTAAGGCCGTTTTTAGTTTGTGGTTGGCACTACCAGAGACAAGTCTGTACCAGAAAATTACAATGTTGTAGAAGTAATGCCTTCTCTCATGTATCGGAAGCCAGAACTTCCACTGATTCGTCAGTGGGGTATCACGGCAAGCATTTGTACATTTATGTGTAGAGATGTAATCTGTGTTTTTTTTAAAATTTCTAGTAATGTTCTTCACAGGAACATTGATTTTCATGGGCCTATGTTTTGTTTTACTGCAGTTGTACGTGATACTGTAAGTATCGAGCTTGTATCCTTCTGTAACTTCTGTCAGTTTTCGTATTGTGAATTTCGAGGGACAAAGGCCATGGGACTCGGGGTGTTGTGGAGGTTTGGATTGTTGGATTATATACGGATTTTAAAACCTGGGTTGAACTCATATATGTTAGGCTATATGGTGGTAGCCACTGACTTAAATTCAGAGAATAAATGTAGTTGTTTTATCCCCGAATCTTCAAGTTGGCCCGTGCTTGTAGGTTGAAAGCCATCTACGTAATATTTTAGGCCTGATAAATGTAGAGCCGATACGATTCGTCTTTTTGGGGTTCTTGTTAATGTATTGAAGTTAAATGTGTTGCTAACTGTGGATGTTTATTAATGTTTTAAAATTTGTAGTTGTCTGTAGTAACAGAGTACAAGCAAAATGGTACATGCTGCACGTTTTAGAATTAAGAGCAAGAAGCCAAACCCAGCTCTCTATTTGTGGAAAACATGGTCGATGGCTTTTTCGGTGAACCGCAACTTTGCTACTTTGCATTAACATAGTAACTCACTTTAACATGGGAACATAGTCGATGGCTTTTCCGGTCAACTCTATCTTTGCATTAACATGGTAACTCACATGGGGAGACATTCATGGGATCTGAACTTTGAGTTATGAAATATAAATGCTCTTACCCATGGGAAGGTATCATTGAGATTTGAACTGAGTTTTGAAACATAAATGCGTTAACCAATGGTTAACATACATTGGAGGTATCCATGAGATTTTTGAGTTTAGAGTTTTGAAATATAAATTCTTTTACCAACTATTTGAAAGAAAATATAATTTATTTATTATTGTTTTGGAGGTATCTATGAGATTTGAACTTGAGTTTCGAGTTTTGAAAGACATTGTTTAACTGTTCTATGTTTTGGTTTTTTTCATCGGAATCAGGCATCATTATTTTTTATTATTTAAATCCATTTTTAATGTACAAGTGAATTCAGCATGTCGAAAAATCTCTGGAGCATTCGGATTATACAGAAATAATCACTCAAATCTGCGGATCTAACAATTTCTCATCGAATTTTAGGCAAATATCTCCGGAAAAAATCACTAAAGGAGAACCAAAACATAAAATGTTTAAACTACAAAGTTTTAAAAGATAAATGCTTTTACCAAATAACCCATGTGAAAGAAAATAAAATTTATTTTATTTATTATTGCTTTGCAATATTTTTTTTTCTTTTCTTTATTATTGCTTTGCAATATTTTCTATTTTGTTAAAATCCACTTTCATCCCTTGGTAAAATTTATTTTAAAGTAATAAATGTGATATCCATGAAATTCAAACTTTGCATCTTAAAAGATAAATGCTTTTAGCATACGAACGGTTACCCATTGTGAAATCAAATCAAATCAAAGTGAAAAAAATAAAATTTGTTTTATTTATTTATTGATCAAATAAAGTCTATTCTCAAAACTTAATGTTTTCCATTGTTAAAATGTTTTTTGGTAAAATTTAATTTTAAAGGATAAATGTGATATTTATGAGATTTGAATTAAGATAAATGCTTTTACTAATCATTATTTGATTGAAGTCCACATTTTAATAAATGTTTTTACTAACTATTATTTGATTGAAGTCCACATTTTAATAAATGCTTTTACTAAACAATGAGTTATCCATAATTGTGAAATCAAAGTGATTGAAAATAAAATTTATTTCAGTTATTTATTGATTTGCATTATTTTTTGTTAAGTTATTTGATTAAAGTCTATTCTCAAAACTTAATGTTTTTGGTTGTTAAAGTGTTTTTTTATAACATTTAGAGTTTTTTTGGGGTAGAATTTAATTTTAAAGTAATAAATGTGATATTTATGAGATTTGAATTAAGATAAATATTTTTACTAACCATTATTTGATTGAATTTTGCATCTTAAAAGATAAATGCTTTTACTAAACAATGAGTTACTTATTGTGAAATTAAAGTGACAAAAAATAAAATTTATTTCATTTATTTATTGTTTTGCATTATTTTTTTGTTAAGTTATTTGATTAAAGTCTATTCTCAAAACTTAATGTTTTCCCTTGTTAGAGTTTTTTGATAGAATTTAATTTTAAAGTAATAAATGTGATATTTATGAGATTTAAATTAAGATAAACGTTTTTATTAACCATTAGGATGTTTTTGCTTTAAAATTAACTATTGAAATTTTAAAGTAATAAAAATGATATTTATGAGATTTGAACTTTGTATCTTAAAAGATAAATGCTTTTACTAATCATGGGAATGCTTTTGCTTTTACTAGCCATTGATAGCACAATGTGAAATCAAAATAATAAATGCTTTTACTAAAATTTGATTAATAGCCTCATTATGAAAATCAAAGTAATAAATGTTTTTACGAAGCATTGAAATGCTTTTGCTTTTACTAATTATTGATAGTCCATTGAGTAATAAAAATAATAAATGTGATATTCTAGAATTTGAACTTTGCATTTTGAAAAATACATGTTTTTATCACTTAAACATTGATAAAAATATTGTGAAATTAATCATTTATCTACTTTGCACAATATTTGTAATATTTTGGTCAATTTTATTTATTAAAATTCACTCAAAACTTTCTTTTTATAAATTTTAATTTTATGATCAAAATTATTTTAATTTTCTATTTGATAAATTTTAATTTTCTGTTTATAAATATTCACTGTAATCATAAATGCTTTTACCAACTAATTATTGATAATTCATTATTTATCTATTGTTTTAAAATAGATTTTGGTCAAAGCTGTTTAATATCCATTTTATATCCATTGTGAATTCAATTATTTATGTATTGTTTTGCACTATATTTTGGTTAAAGCTATTTTATATCCATTGTGAAATTTATCTATTGCTTTGCACTATATTTTGATGGAAGCAATAAATAATGGTTTTTCCTTTCTTTTGTAGATTTTAGTTTTAAAGTAATAAATGCTCATAATGATTTTAAAAGTTTTTTTTAAAGATTTTAATTTTAAAGTAATAAATGTTCATTATAATTATTTCAAAATTGTGTTAAGTTGAAAACTATAAATAATTTGCTTTCCAAGTTTGATGCTGTATTGTATAATATGAGTTGCAATTTTTTTTAAAAAATTGTGTGAAAACTATAGATAAGTAGCTTTTCAAGTTTAGTGCTACAATGCATAACACAAACTGCCAAAAAGTATTAGAATTTGTGTTTGTCTTAAGGCTCTTTTGCATGTGTAAAGTATGGATCACTTTTAAATACAATTTCTTTTAGATTCATCAAAATGCCATGTACTGATTCTTCAATACCGATTATCGCAGAATATTCATGCTTCTCCAAGTAAAACTCTTCGCTAAAAATCATAAATAAGTAGATTTTCAAGTTTGGTGCTGCATTACATAACACAGGCTGCCAAAATTTTCCAAGTTTGATGCTGCATTGCATAACACAGGCTGCCAAAATTTCTTGGAACTTGTGTTTGTTTTAGGGCTCTTTTTACGTGTACTTTGAAATCACTATGTGAATGAAATTTGATGAATGCCATGAATGATTTAATACTTATGAAACTAAGGTTTTTGTTGGAGTTGTGTTTGCCTTGCTTTTTTGACATTCCTTCGAAATCATTATATGAATGAAACTTTGATGAATAATTTAGTAATCTGTCAATTTTACTAGGGATACAAGGGTTTTGTGGAACTTTGATGAATAGTTTAACAAAACTTTGATGAATAGTTTAGTACTCAGTCAATTTTACTAGGAGTACGAGGGTTTTGTGGAACTTTCATGAATAGTTTAGTACTCTGTCAATTTTACTAGGGATACAAGGGTTTTGTGGAACTTTGATGAATAGTTTACTGGATGATTTGACATGTTGGTTTGGTCATTATGCTCCTTGCAAATGAGTTGTGTTGGTAATCACATTTGATGTTTTTATCCTTGTTTAGAGAGAACTTAGTTTTCATTAGATATTATTGCATGTCACTTGCATTAATTTTTTTTCACATATATTTCGAAGAAATAGCTTGGAGGAATTCTCTTCCTTGGATGGAGGGCGGTCTTAACCGTCAAGCCCTCATGTACTGTGGGTATATATCTATTAATATTCCAACATTTTATAAGGTGACATGAATCTCTCTCTCTCTTTCGACTTTTCAAAACATCACATAAAACGAAACACGGTGATTTTTAATTCTATCAAATATAAAAAGGAGGGTAGAAAATATCTATGAGAAGAAAAAATTTAAATTCATTACGTTCATAACATTTCTATATTCAAAGTATTAGAAAATCTAGTTTTTTGAATGTTCTCTCATAAATTAGTTAATATTCAATTAGAAAATCTAGAATGTAACGTCTCCCGCCGTTACGACAACAAAAATTAAACATCACAACCTAATAAATCGCATCAGCTCACATTGTCATAATTATTAATGCCACAATCAATGCATTAACATAACCAATAGCGACACATCATAATTAATCAATACATAAGCGAATTCACCAAGTTCATCTGAAATCAACATCATTATTGACCAATCATCATTTCTCAAAAGGAAACTACTCGCCCAACCTATCCTGCATAGTTAGGATCTCCAGGACACATAAGCAACACTCAAGTCCAAGATTCATTCGATTGATTTTAACCACTTAAGGTCTCAGGGCTGGCGACTGTTTTGAGGAACAAGGAGGTATATAAATCCCACTAATACAATCTAGCTGAGATTCAATTAAATCAACAATCAATCTCAATTATCAAGTAATCGTGGCGCAAGAGTAATATAATTACTAAATCAATCATACATCAACATTATTTTAATGGTGCAAGAGAATCTAATTATTGAATCAATCAACATCAACATTATTTAATGGCGCAAGAGTAAAATTTACTACAAAACATACGTCAAGTAATTGACGCAAATATCTCCATGAAGCATTCCAAAAAAAACCATAAATAGCTAGATCATCACTCACACCTAAACATCGATTAATCAAGATACCACATGAAATTCTATCACACTTAGAAATCTTCAAGTGATAATGGATGTGAATGAGTATGAGGATGTCACATAAAGAGTAATGAGAACTGTAGGAGCAGGTAGTCTTAATGTAGGAAGAGATCTAATTCTAATCATCATTAATAACTGTCAAGTCAGATTTATTTAATTCAATCTTCAATCTTCAACTATCTAGAGCTTCCAGTTTCTTATTAAGGTAAAATCTTCATGCAACTCGACTATGTATTTTATATTATGAATGGGCCTTAGTAAATAGATAAGGGTAACAAGGTTTCATTACATGTCCAAGGTAATAACCTATAAGAAGATCAATTCTCCTTAAAAAAAACATCAAGAATTCAATATAATTTTCCTATCTAATTATAAGACCCCATGATCGGTCACCACTTCTCGAGCCACGCCTAGGGGACTCAATACAATTTGTGAGTAAATCTTTATGAGGCTAAGAGAACCCACATAATAAGCACCGAGTCAATCCTGTCGGAAAAGGCGATTGGGAAGGGGTCGAGTCTCCGTCCATGCACCGGATAACCAACACAGGAAACCACCGAAAATGTACGGAGAAACCTAGGGCTCCCAAATGCACCATGCGTCCAAATCGCGCATGCCCTGAGGTTTAAGTTTTTAATTCCAGAATGAAAAGGTAAGGGCAACGATGACCCCAAATCCCATTTAGTAAAAGCCAAGGTTGCAAGGGAAGGCCGATCAACAGATGGCCTTCTGCCATTCGAACTCGAGATCGCCAAAGGATAACCCACGCCTAAACGCCCTCCCCTTTAACGTTGAAGATTTAATAAACCAATCGAGAAGCATTGTTGAGAAGGGGCGAATTTCGCACAGGCATAGATCTAGGAGATTTTTCCTTCCAAATCCATCGCGCAACCCTTCATACAACAACCACCCCTTTTTGGCGCAACCCTTCATACAACAACCACCCCTTTTTGGAGCAGTGACCCATCAAGAATGGTCAAAGGGGAGAAAAATTTCACAAGGAAGGAGAAATGTCTACCAAGGGCACTTGAAGAAAGGTGAAGGATTTGCGCAGGGCGGTCTAGTCGTGTGTACTGAGCCTTATTTGACAATATTCGATAACACAGGTATTCCAACAGAGGACGAACACCTTCAATAACCACTCACATAACCAGATCAAAGATCAAAACACCGATTTTTCACGTGGTAAAACCCTACGGGGAAACATCCACGGCCCCAACCAACGCGGCCACTTGGAGCAGTTTATTAATGCAAAGAAAAAGATTACAGAGAGATTTTACAAGAGAGTTTTTCATAATCGATCATTGGCAAATGACCCTCCATGCTCTTTAAATAGAGATCATGGATCAATCGGGTGTTAAGCCATAGATCAATGACTGTTAAGATCGAGGAGAGTATAAACTGTCGGATCACTCTATGTCGGGAACATATCGTGACCGTCGGATTTCCTAACTACAAATGCATACTAATGCATACTAAAGAAACACACTAAGAAACACACTTTTATCTAACGACACATTAGACCAAGCCGATCTTAACTAACTCATAAGTGTCTAAATATCCTAACAAGCTTTGGAAGCGACGGGAAGAGGATATCATCCCAAGGGAGGGACTCTTAACAACGTGAAGAGTCTCATCTACACTCTCGCAAGAAGAATGATGACAGGGGGTTTGAAGTAGGGTCGACAGAGTTCAAGGAACTCCAAGATGCGAAGTGATGATGCGTTTGCCTCCAAACTAATAATTTCGGAAGGTTTGCTAAGGAGGGGAGCAACGATCAGAGTCCTAGAGCCAAGTTTAAGTGAACCACAACAATAATCTTGCCATGGTTTGTAATTTGCGAAGTCACTTTGCACGAAACTGTCTTCCTAAATCTTGAAATGATATCGCCGATTTAGAGTCTCATGAGTTTGAAGGCAGTTGGAGTTTACGCCTGGGTTAAATTTCTAGATTGAATCACTATAATAAAAATAGTTTTAAACCCAGTATGTCAACGTATATACACCGATTCCCTTATGCTGAGAAAATGCCATTCCTACCATTGGAGAAAATATGCTTTTCATGATTTACTTTGACAGAAATTACCATGATTCTAGGTCTAATCAATTAAAATCTAGATTCAATAAACAATGAATTAATGGTACTACAACACTGTTATCTCGGATTTCATTTTCTGAGTTACACAAAAACTATCAAGTAGCATGATGAGTCAATATCAGATTTACAACCACAGTTCATAACGAATTTACAAGATCACTATATTACAAATAAAATATTAACACACTTATAATTACAACTCAAATAAGAATACCATAGCCGCCGTCGACGAAGTCGAAGACGATCTTTGGAAAATGGCGTCCCATACTTTATTTCGCTCGCTAATCGTTGAGACTTCACCATTACCTCCCAGCCAACTATAGGGATACTCTTCTTCCCCTTTAGCCCCTCGAGCTGCAAAGGGGCCATGCACTTACACAACTAGAAATCCTCTAGCTCCCAGCGTGCCTCGCAAGGTAGAGCCGACACTCTCTCTCAAGCTGGGTATCCCAACTCTCACAAGTAAAACCAATCAAAATTTTTGCAGCATAACCTTACCAATAACCAGTGTCCCCCTTTCTCCTCTAGACCATTTGTTTTAGGAGTTTCCTTAATAACACATTCCTATTTGCACATTTAATTCACTTTTTAATTAGATAATTTAGAATTATTTCCCCCTTACATTTGTTACTCTTTCCCTAAGTTGCACAAGTAAATCCACATTTTATTTTAATTAAATTCAATTTCCCTCACCCATCCTAAAAGTGTTCTTTAAATCACTCATAGTTGTCTCTTTATTCCCCTTATTCCTATTTAATGACCGACCCCTTACTAAATTTGAGTTGAGTTAAAATAAGAATATTCTTCTAGTTAGACTAATGCCTTACTAAATCCGAGTTGAGTTAAAATAATAATCTTTTTCTAGTTAGACTAGTGTTAACTTGACTCTAGATACCTTTCTATGCGTACACATTCTCTCATCTTTATTTATTTCTTATTCAAAAACTCCCTTTTAATATTTCTTGCACACATGTGCATTATCATTTTTTTTAGATATATTTCACCTTTTCTTAAATCTTAACTTGATTTTCTTCATTCCCTCTTTTTTATTATTATTTAAATTAGTTAATAATTTAGTGTTAGCCTCCTACTAGAACTTAGACTTAGGCTTAAAGTTTGAATAGGCTTAGACTTCATTTGGGGTTACAATTACTAAATTCATTATTTAATTAATTAATCCGACAATGCTCAAGATTTTACAAGGTTTAATTATTCACTCAAGGTTTTCTAGGCCACCTAGATTCATTGACTCGAATTTTATTTATGCGGCGTGCCCTTCAAGACGCACTCCGTGCTCCAAGGGTGCCACTCCATTCGGGCGACCTTGTGAGAGACTAAGGGATTCTAAGGAACATTGACCCTACCTTATTGCGCGCCCCTTAGATATCTTTGTGAGCGGCTGTCTCAGTCTGCTCTCATGGCGTCGTGGACCTCTCAAACTAGGTAATCGTTAACCTACAATTCGAGCCACGACGAGAGTGGTAGTAGGCCGTGACAGGGACGCTGCCACACCTCTCTCTCAATATCTGGTCTATGTGCATGACCCCTTTACTCCTTATGTGAGTCAGATTAGCAAGCATTCGTCAGCCTGCATCCACCAACGAAACACTGTCAATGATTCATATAGAAAATCATACTATAATCAATCATATGTCACATATGCATAAATGAAATACTCAAACCAATACAATCCACTCCCTGACTAAATCCAGAGTCCAAGGAGGTCCATTGATGCCCTTAGCATCCACAATCCGTCAAGTGTCCTGCACACTCAGAAAAACTCATCAATAGCATATGTCAATACACATATAACAATTAACATAAAATCATAATCCATCAACATCATCATCAGAATCCATAAGCGAAA
The DNA here is from genome assembly GCA_009831015.1 of Picea engelmannii. NCBI lineage: Eukaryota > Viridiplantae > Streptophyta > Pinopsida > Pinales > Pinaceae > Picea > Picea engelmannii. The sequence goes on from ML823696.1 coordinate 53,094, forward strand.
CAAATAACCATGTACTATAACTGGATCACTTGCACGCAATTTTCCTCAAAGAATAAGTCAATAACAAGTGCTCACAAGGGCGAGATGTTACATAGAATTTCATTTTTTTCTTTTTCTAATAATTAGTTGGTATTAATATAGATTATTTAGTGAATATTTATAAATAAACAACGTGGAAAATAAAAGTGAAAAACATAAACATTATGAGATGGCACAAGTTATTAATGGTATGTTGCAAATATTTAGTCCATCTATCAAGGTTGGTTGAGGTTGATAAAGACCATTATGTCTTTGCCAAGATGCACAAGATAATGGAATTGACTTGAGGTTGGATGAGGTGGAAGATGATAGAATAATATGAGTAAGCATCTCTTAATGCAACAAAAAATCAATGAATACAAAATGCTATGACGACGACATTGTTGCTTACAATGAGATCTTACTTCCCTAATATGAAGCTTATGTTACTTCCATGCAGGGATTTTAATGCTTCCGACACAAATGAGTAAGAATCTTCTAGGGAATAGCTAAACCAAAAGAAGCTAGAGTTGGGTATCAAATAATATTCATTCCTTTGGTCAAGCTCTGACAACAAAGAGCTTTAGGAGACTCTTAAATCATGGAGGTCTATGGAACCAAATAATGAATTTAAAATACATTAAATCTCTGTCCTTCGAATACTGGATCAGAGTTACAGTGAAATCCATTTTAGGAGCTTCCATTATTTATAAGGCTTTACCAAAGCTTTTTCATTAGTTTGGAACTAGTTGGCATGGAGAGTAGGAGATGTGGTTGAAGTAAGAACAGGGGCAGAGCCTTGGTTTGGATGTGTTGGACAACATAGACTACTAGAAGCTTTGATCAATACCTTAAATATACTAGGTACCCATTAGTTAGAAGATGTAGTTGATCCAAATATTTCTTCAATTTAGACTTGATTGGAAGAGAGTAGAGAGATTGGGTCTTAAAGGAGAGGAAGTTGAAAACATGGATTGGTCTTTGCAAGACTACAATAGAGTGATATAACATTTAGAGATGAAGAAAATGAGCTAATTTGGTCCAAAAATACTTTAAGAAGATACACTACACACCTAGGATGTAAGCAATGTTTTTAGAGGAGGATCAAGGGGAATTATTGTGGTGGAGGAAGCCAATTTGGGCAATAAAGGCTTTTTTAAAAATCATAGTTTTTGTTTTGTTTTTGTAATTATGGTTAGCTCTTTTTAGCGAAGTTTTGACTTGAAAAGTATGTAAGAAAATAACATTGTAGGGTCTAGGTAGATGTGTCATGTGCAAAAAAGATGATGAAACCATCTATCGTTTTTTGGTTCACTGCCCATTCACAAAAGAGGCGTGGAAGGAATCTTTTCTATTCACTGGAGGCCAAGTTTCTTCGTGAGGAAATTATGGTAAATTGTTGGGAGAGTTAGTTTAAGGAAAAGATAATAATAGATCATAAGGCCTTCTCAGGATCTCTTGGGAATGAAATGTTATTTCAAGAGAAGGATATTCCTTCCCTACAGGGCATTCATCAAATTATATATGCTTATGGGGAATTGTGGAAACCTAGAAGGCCGAAGCTTTCAAAGGTAATTGTTAATCCAAATATAGAGAAATCCATTGTATGGTGTTACTTTGATGGGGCTTACCAAGGTAGTCCAAGGAAACATGTGGCAAGTGGTGTTTTTTTATGAAGGAAGATCACTTTTTTTTTTTGTTATATAAAGTAGCATTGGGAAAAGGGATAAATAATTGGGCAAAGATAAATTCTATGTTGATGCTGAAAAGGTTTGTAACGGAGAAAGGGGATTTATAGATAGAGATTGTAGGAGACTCCAAATTAGTCATAGATTGGATCAATGGGAAAACAATTTTTATAATGTCACTTTTTCCTCAGTTTTGAAAAAATTAAGGATTTGGAAAGAAGTTTCTAAAACATTTCTTTTAAACATATGTATAGAGAACATAATTTCTTGGTTGATGTGTTGACTAAACAAGATTTAACATCAAGTGCAGGTACAATCTCTACAAAGGAAGAAGACTCACAAGTCCAATCTCAAATGATTCTTAGATCCATATATGATTGAAATGATGGACGAATTCCAGCTACAACTACAGAGCAAAGTTGATGTTGCAAAATCAATTTTGATTCTTAGATCATATATGATTGAAATGAGGGCTGAATTCCAACTACAGAGTAAAGGATCAAACAAAGTAGATGTTGTGAAATCATTTTTTAGTTGTTGTTTTTCTTATTGAATTAAGAGTTCATAGACATATATTTTGTTGAGAGACTATGTGGCAGTTTCTTTTGATATTTTGTGAGAATGATGTATGACCATGTTCTTTCTGTTCAAAATTGTTTTTCTTTTTCTTTTTAGTTTTGTTGCTTGATAAGAACATATTTTGTGTACTTCTATGCACTTTACAATTTATATGTTAATTTCTCCTTATATACATTTTATTTCCTTTTAAAAAAGATTTTTTTAGGACAATGAGAGGCCTATGAATACAAAAGACTCTAATGATGGCAGTCTCTAATGATGACATTGTTGCATTAAAATGACATCTTAAGTGTATAATATGGTGCCAAGATTACTTTGGTGCAAGGCTTTTAATGCTTCCAGGCTTGTTTAAGACTAAGGTAACTCATTTTTTCAAATATCTCTTCTATGTTTAAACAAATATTGAAATTATGATAAGTATGCTAGAAAAGATAGATTAGTATTTCATATATTTCATATGAAATACTAAGGACTATATTAAAAATATTAATAATGAAACAATACTATATTAATATAAAATCTCAATGTCCAAAACATTATAAATATAATTAATAAATAATATATCAAATTAAACATTATTTAAAGGCATATTAAAACTAATCAATAACATTTCATATGCTAAATTCTTCATTTTTAATAATTTCATGTTAACTTTTAAGAGCTTGACCTTTTTCTTGTACATCATTATGGACTTTCATTGATCTTCTACGCTTGCAAGTTGTCTAAAGTGATCCATTCGAAACAACCCTTTCAATTAATTCGAAACAACCCTTTCAATTCTTTCAATTATGGTTGAAGCTCTTTTAAATTGCCATTTATTGTACTAAAATCTTCTGTTTTCAAACCCACTTTTTGCTTTTCATCCAAAAAAGTTTTAATAATATTTATTCTGTGTCACATTGTTGTACATTCTTTTCAATGGATAGGTTTTTTCTGTTTTGTTTTTGGTAAGAATCATGTTAATGTTGTATCTAATAATTAAATAGAAAAACACAAGTAAAATAATATAGATTAATAATGATAAAACATTGAAGTACATTTTCATATTTATTATATCATAAATCTCACTTGAACCTGATAACAAATCTAAAATTCATTGTTTTTTCTTTCAAAATTTATCTATAAAATAATGAATTAGTGGTTGTGGCATTTGGCAAATGTTTACAACCTTTTCGTTCCACTTGGCATTATAATAAGATCATAAGAATATTTTTGTATACAACATGCAAGATGTATGCTTTTAATAAATTGGGCACTATTCGATTGGAGTAACAAATATTAGGTTTATGTTGGTAATATAAAAAAACAACAATTCTATTTTTTTTTTCTTTTTTTTTTTTGATGGAAGAAATTGCGTGAAACTCGAGTACTTCCCCATATTTCGTGGATGGTAAACAGGGTAAAACACCCTAATTACTAGGCTCAACAATATCAACAATTTAGCTGGTCAAAGACTTGACCTCAAAACCTCTTGCATTATAACCATAACACTCACCCACTCAAACTAACCCACCATGCTAACAACAATTCAACTTACCTTAGAAATAAGTAAAATTTATTTTTAACTTGAAACACTAGAACCACAAAAACACTATAGTTTATATCTCTCACCATTAAAGTCATTTCCTTGAATTTACTTTACTCTTGTAGATTGATATCACTAGTCTTACTTATGACTCAGAATGAAAAACCTCAAATCTCCAAAGTGATGATATTGTTACTTTAAAAATCTTATAACCACTTTATATATTGAATGCTTGTGCTTGTAAAGTATAAAGTATAAGGCTCATAATCATTACTAATGTTTTGGATATTGTAACTATAATGGATATTCTCAAATAATAATTAGGGAGTACATGTTTTGGATATTGTAACTATAATGGATATTTTCAATAATAATTAGGGAGTACTCCCTTTTAGGAACACGACTTGCAATTTTTTCACACTGACCTAAGTAGAGCACATTCCATTTGGAATGATCTAGCGTATTAAGTTGAAGATTTTCAAGATGTTACCTTATGAACTTCCAACTTGTCCTTTTTGATAAAATTTTAAAGGTCTCTAATATTGTATTTGCTTTCTCATGTGTGTGAATAATATAATAGAAATAAATTAACTGACAAATGAAAATTTTGATATATTTATCATAATGTGCATGTGTGTGAATAATATAATAGAAATAAATTAACTGACAAATGAAAACATGATTTAGCGTATCAAGTTGAAGATTTTCAAGATGCTACCTTATGAACTTCCAAATTTTAAAGGTCTCTAATATTGTATTTGCTTTCTCATGTGTGTGAATAATATAATAGAAATAAATTAACTGACAAATGAAAATTTTGATATATTTATCATAATGTGCATGTGTGTGAATAATATAATAGAAATAAATTAACTGACAAAAGAAAACATGATCTAGCGTATCAAGTTGAATATTTTCAAGATGCTACCTTATGAACTTGCAACTTGTCCTTTTTGATAGAATTTTAAAGGTCTCTAATATTATATTTGCTTTCCTTTTATATATATTTTATCATAATGTGCAAGTGCATATAATATAATAGAAATAAATTAACTGACAAATGAAAACATGAAAACATAAATAGAAGAAATAAATGTACGTGAATAAAAAAATATTAATAATTTAATTGACACATGAATAAATAAAATAAGAAATTAGCATGTCTTTTTGAATGCAACAAAAAATGTCTCGGGGTTATTGTAGAGTTTGATTTTTAATAGTGACTTCTAGCATCATCTTAATTCTTTTCATTCAACAATTTAGCTTTGGTAATTTCATATAAACCTTGTGATGAAACAAATAGAATAAATATATTATAATAATATAAATATTAAATTTAAAAGATGAATATTATAAACTTAACATCCAAAATAAATCAACAAACTTATTTTTCAAGCTCATTAGCCATGTTTTCTAGTAACAATTCCCCTAACCTTACACATGGTAATGTCATTGTAATAATTGTTTCATCCTTCACTCCTTGCATCTATTTCCAAAGTATTATTCTCATATTTTTAGGTAGAGTCATGAATAAGGTTTTGTCTTACCATTGCTTATTACAAAGTTCTTACACTTTTTAACCTTCTATTTTTATATCAATATTCCCACAATCTAAATCTAAAGATATCATAAATCATTTCTTATGTATGTATAATGTTAAATGTCAATTGAAAATAAAAACCCATAGCTTTGAATGCATAACTTTCTTTGTGGTTTTTTGTTTCACACTTTCTTCATCAATTGGAAAGTCTATTTCCATACATAATTGCTTCCAAAAACCTATTTCAATGTATGATTTGTACCCATTACATACTTATTTAAATTCATTTGAATAAATGTCATGGACATCCTATACTCACTATCTGTGTTATGATTCCACGCCAATAAATTTGTTTCAACTTTTGTTAAACCAACATAAATGACACATTTTATTGTTTCAAGAAGGGGATTATTGAGATACTCCTACATCAATTCTCTTCTAGATTTTATAAAATGATTTCCCCCAATCACATAATAGTGATATTCAAAACATTTGGATTGATCAAATGCATCCCTACTAGGAACGTCCTTCTTGTCAACAAGAACCAAGTAGTCAACCACATGTGCATATGAATTGTATTTAATTAATGTTTCCAAGTTATGAATATGCAAGTGGTGTTTGCTTTTAATTTGAAGTTTATTTTAGCCTTTTTTGGGCTTGTAAAGTTGCTTCACATTCAATTGAAATGTGTAACCATTTCCAACCGAGTTGTTCCTACTCAATAGATTTTGAATGATATTTTGTATTGTTTTGATAACAACATAACCTAGATCAACACTTGATGTTATGATTTCCCTACCACTCTTAGAATTTTCATTGGTATATTCAGAGTTGACTATGACTTCTTCATTAAGATCAATGACATTAGATCTCCTTATTTTCTGATTTAATTGAGTTTCATTTAAATCAACAATATGTTCATGATCATTAGGAATGTAAATATCTTCATGCATGGTTCTTTTGCATTTCTCTTGTTTCTCATTGTTTTGAACATAGATAGAAATATAAATGACAACAATGTCAACATCATATCATCCTCATTTCATGTTGCTAAAGGTTTAATTGTAGCCTTTCTAACCTTATTAGGTCATTGGGCTTCCTTTCTTTTCTATTGTTTATTTGGCTCTTCCCTTGTAGTTTGAACTTCTAGTACTCTTTATTTCTCCTTATTTACTTCTTGTGCCTTATTTATATGAAATACATTGATGAGATCCATGATATTCTCCTCTGTAAAATAATTTCTCTCAAACATTTGTGAATGTGGCATAGCAAAATTCTGTAAAAATAAAATATGACATTTTGATATTAAATATGTTAGAAACAATATCATGACACTTATAATAATATATAAAAACATTAAAATGAATAATCAAACTTACCTTGCATGTCTCAATGTCTTTTTTCATGATAGATGCACATGGTTTTTATAAACATTCTTGTCTATTATAATTGCTCGTTTTGAACCAATCTCTAGACTTCATATGTCTTTGCTGGTTTCATGAGTGCATAAACACTCCTTGTGCTTGACACCACACATATATCTCATAGCAAGCCAAGTGCTTAATAATTTGGTTGAATGTGTTCAAACTCAACACAATTCAAAAATATACTTTCTCCATTACTATTTTTGTCATTCTCATACCAAGAATGGTTCATTTTGATTTTCACTGCAACAAATTTCCAATCTCTAGTATTCTTTATTAAAGCTCACCTCATGGACTTTGAAATTTCAATCTTCGTTAGTAGTATTGGAAACACCAATTGCAATTTTAGAGGAAATTATCACAAGTCATGATCTAGAGACATTCATAGATAATATTCTTAATGTCATTTTGTATGAATGAAAAGCATAAAAATTAATTTAGTGTTTTAATATAACTTATTTTATATATTTTTAAATTAAGAAAACTCATAATCAATCAAAATGATATCTCTCTCTCTCTCTC
>ML823697.1:10542-22464 GCA_009831015.1 Picea engelmannii
TCTAGTGGGTGCTAGAGAAAAACAAAGAGTTGGTGCTCTCAGCAAGTTGCAGCTTGCAAAACAGAGGTTGTAGCCTCACAATGAGTTGGTGCTCATATGTATGATAATGTAAAGAATGTAAATAATACTTATCATATAAAGAAAAAGAGGTTTTTACCCTGTATGGGTTTCCTTAGGAAAATATTTGTCTCTGTGTTTCTCATATATGTGATTGATGCTGAATGTGCCATTGCTTATTTCCCTACATTATTGTGATCATCATTGAGTGCCTTGTAAAGAATTTAAAAGAAGAATAATTGTTTAATCATGGTGACAACTGATTCACCCCCCCTCTCGGTTGTTCAACAACCTCGTTGGGAGGATAGAATCCCGAGTTGGAGCCCATATTATCACCATTAAATGTTTTGTGTGAAATCGAGATTTCAAGACTTATCGAGGTGCTAAACTGGTTTGAAATCCTGACAAACTAGAGATGGGGATAAATCTGGCAGGAGGAAGATAAATATGGCGGGGCACTAAGGTGATGGGGCTCGATATGTCACAGATCATGAGCTCTCCATATCGACGATCGAGGATCATTTCAGTGGAGGAGTTGCACTAAGTATAATTTCTGAAAGCGGGCCGAAAACTAAACCACGGTTTTCATTCAGGACCATGTGGAACCACTGGGTGCATTTCGGAGTGAGAAGCGGGTTTCCCCAAACCAATTCCTTGCGCCCTTGAAATTGGAAAAGTATATAAAGGTCATTTGTTGTTTATTTTATTATTTTTCAAATATACTTGAACGTTTGAAAGTTGGCGCGACCACCCCCAGTCAACTGCAACTCAACAGTATGCCAAGTTCAAGCCATTTATTCTCATTTCAAGGTATTTTTCATCGCCTCCATGGACCCTATCATAACTTTAGTAACAGAGAAAGACCCCATGTCAAATGAAGAATCCCTAATTGACCGAGATTCAGACATTTTCAACATCGAAATTACTATTTCACCCATCTCTGTGTCTAGAAGCAATCTGTCCGATAATGTAGGAAAGGAGATACCAATCCTTGAAGCAGTCCATGCCACTATAGTCCCTTATGTTGTCGAAGTCGCTTTCCCTTTTCCTGAATTCATAGGTTGGTGTGCAGAGTAGTGTTCAGAGGAAGAGAAAGTCGTCGTAAATAAATAGGGGTCCCAAGTCCTATGTAGGGTAGAGAGTCTATCAATTAGAGATGTCTTGGGCATAACAAAGTCTTTCTCTACAATGTCTGAACCTTTCTATGAAGAAAATCTAATTAGGTTATACAGAGAGTGTCCATCAGAGGTTAGAAATTTGTTTTTATAGACAATTGTCAAACCAAAACACTTTTCAAAAAATCTATCCTTTCCAATGAATGTGAGTATAATGGTTATTGAAGTCCAATGGGTTTGTTCCCTCTTGAGTCAATTTTTAGGTATAGATAATGAAAACTATGTAGTCAAAGTCATGCTCAGTTTCTTGTTGACCTTTTTTTATGTTAGATTTTAGTTTGTCAGTCTGTATCAGCTTTGATCATTTCATAGCTGATAATATCCATAAGAAGTTGGTAAATTTCAGTTCTCTGAGGCATTTCAGATACTACACCTATCTATTGAATATTTTCATAGAGACAAATAAGAGATAATTTTGTGAAGCAAAATTCATATCAACTGAGTAAAAGGATTACATTGCTCATTTTAATCAACAAGGTCATGTCCAAGGTTTACAATTTAATATTCAACACTAGCTTACCTAGAGTTATGGATGACATGAGGAGTTATCTGCAGCCAAATCCAGAAAACAGAGTGGGGGACTGGGTATTTTTCATGCATTCAACAATGATACGGGTTTATGGTTGTCATGAATCCCCCTATCTATTTCCTATTTTCCTGACCCCCGTAGTCTTTTCCCTTGAATTCATCAGGAAAATAATCATATCTGAGACAAAGCATTTCATGAAATTGCACAAAGCCTCCAACCTCAAATTCCCTTTTATCATTGGCCCTTTCATTGTCAAAGCCAGATCTTGTTTATCTTAGATTCAATAAAATCTCAAAGAGTTTGGTTTTTCATAGCTATAGGGGAGAAGATATGACCCACACAAAATCATATCCAAGAGAAGATTGATGAACAAACAAGCCCCTGATGAACATGAACATGTTGAGGGTTTTGATAAACTAGAAAACCTAGAAGTTTGTGCTGATATGGAAGCAGTCTTACAACCAACTCAAATGCAGCAAGTGGAGGAAACTTTGAAACAAATCCAAACATATCAATCTCCTCAGAGAATGATAATTAAATTCCCCGAGGTCAATGTTTACAACAAGAGAAACAGTTCAGAGGCCATGGGCAACAATGATCAACAAACTACCCCAAAGAAAATGAAAATTACACAGTCTCCAAAGGTTGTCAATTTGGAGGAGGAATAGCCCAGAGAACAAGTAAATATTGATATTGTGGAGAGTGGTACACACACTGTTGAAGTTGAAAAGGAAATCAAACTCCAAAGTGAAGGCAACTCCAGAAATTTTAGCAACAGAAAAGACATCTTTGAAAAGACATCTGAAACAGTGTATCAATCTAAAGAAGATTTGGAAAAACAGAATGTTGAGAAGGGAAATATTTCTCTGAGTGAGATGAGGGATTTAGTCCCTGAGGTAGAAAATATTTCCCAGCATAAATCTTCTTTGTTCACAGTGAGAGATATTGAGAAGAGGACATTTAATATAGTAGTTGCAGATGAAAACAAAGTGTCTGAGATCAAGATAAGGTATGACAACATCAATGCTCCAGACAAGGTCAAATTCCATAGACATACCAGTGACATGTTATACTCAGATTACTTAAGTTTAAGCTTGAAGAACTCAAAATTGTCATCCCATATAATGAAACTAGAAGAACATTTAAGGCGGGAAAAGGAATCTAGCAGAGCGTGGTAGACTTAGGTCAAAAGATTGGAATCTGAAGGTCCCAAAGGGGTGAAAACCTCATTGTCTAAAAAATACAAATTAATTCAGAGCTTGAAGAAGAAATTGAAAATTTCTGCCATAGAGCATCCACAAACAACATAACTGGTTTCTCTATAACAAGATAAGGAAGCATTTTGACAAGAGGCATTGGACTACAAAGCTAGGGCGTTACAACAAGAGAAAGAAAAGATCAATTGGTCACAAGGATAGGAAGATTTGTTGAACAGGGTTGTAGTTGTACCCCCTGTTGCAGAAGTTGGGCCAAACACTGAAGGACTTGTCCAGGGTATGTCACAAGTTAGCCTAAAGGTAGGATAAATCAAGGGGTTAAAAGGGGACATAGATAAATTGAAACAGGAAATGCAAGAAAAGGATGAATGAATATCCCAACTTTAAAGGGAGAATGGAGCCTTGCAGGAAAGGATAGATAAATTGAAGATGATATTGAGAGGTAAAGGCCTGTTGTAGGGGGCCAAGCACATCATCTGGGATTCTATATTTGTTGAAGCTGCCAAGTTCAGAGTGTACTTAAATTTCATCAATGATAAAGACAACATGGCCATCACAGCCATAAGCAGGTGCACCATTGTAAATGAGACTTTAGCAAAGAAACCATCAAAGTGGGCCCAAAATGACATAAACCTACTAAAATCCATCCCTACTATAGAACTTCAGACAATTGGAGTCAAAGATAGAACTACATTGATCATCTGGGACAGGAAGATTATTGCTAAACATAACCTGCTGAGATCAGTCCAAACCAAGGCAACACAGATGGACAAAAGTGTGCAAGAATTCAAGGACTTGTTTGAAGAGTTGTTTATTAAATGCCTCCCACCATTTTGGGATGGCAAAGGAAAATTATATGAGCAGGAAGAATATAACGCTTGCCTCACTCAATGCAGAATGGACCACTCCAAGTTTGAAGCCCTGGAGGAAAACCTAAAAGTAGAAACCTCGGTTGAACATCTAATTACAGATTTTGAGATTCTGAATCAGTTCAAAGAAGTGAAAGTGGGACCACCAGTCATGACATATGCCTCTTGCATTGACTTGGAGATTTTGATCAATGAAATGATGGATTATGATATCCCTTCCGACTCGCAATGGAAGGAGATAGTAGGACTATGTAAGACAGAGTGCAGTTTTCCAATAACCAATAGATGATGTACATGTGTCATTGAAGATGGCAGATTAGGAAAAAGACCAGAACAAAACAAGTGGCAAAGGAAGGAGTTGAAGCATCAAAGGAATCGATAGCTAGAGCATAAAACATTTTACTTGTTAATCATTATAATCATTTCCAAGACCAAAACTTTCATTTGTAATTATTGTAATCAGTTTCAGAAACTGAAACGTTTCATTTCAAACATTGTAATCAGTTTCAAACCGAAGGAACTCAAACTTGTATAAATATTAGGATTTCCAATTGTATTAAGGGTTGGTAGAAGTGCAAGGGCATGATTTAGTTGTTCAAACTTGAATGTAATTTTCTTAAGCTGAACAAAATACATATGCATAAGTCTTTGAAGTCTCCATGAAAAGATTCTAATGGTGGTGATATGAGTTTTGTCTTCTCTCTTTGCATGTATTTTTTGTGTTTTTTGTTCCATTAGCATCGTCTTCTGTTTAAATTGGATAGTTTAAAGGTCGAGAATTCATCTTATGATGCTCTTGGCTTAAGCAATTTAAACTGTGTTAAGTTTCTTCCTAACTAATTCCGAATTCATTTCATTAATGCTCTGATGCACTTACTTGTTTTCCCCTTTCTTCTTGCACTCTGCAAATTACAATTTATAACTCAGATTCGTCACCTCATTTAGCCTTTATCTTTTGAAGAGTTCTACCGACCAGTCAGTGTTTCTATTTGTTTTCAGAAATTCAACTCCATAGCCCTGAGTGTCCCTCCCCTTCCTTGCCATAAAACTTATAAAAAAAACCCTAAAACAAAAAAAACCTGCCATTGATTGTCAAAGTAATATCAAGTGGCATTAGAGAGCCCTCTCTTAGCTGAGCAGGCTAGTACCTAGCTATAAATTTAGTTTGTAGGTTAACTTTGTCATTTGTTTCATCAGTCGAACAAATTTACAGAGTGCTACCAGAGCAGTGCTAGATTCACCCAAAGCACCCCAGTCACTTATTAATATACATTGATTAATAGAAACCTAGTTAAAAGAAGGGGATGACATCTCAATAAAGAAATGTAAATAAAAAAATCATAAATGAAGTAAAAAATCAAATCACAGTAAAAAACCTAAATTTAAATGCAATAATATCCTAAATCTAAAGTAAATTGTCATTGCGATGTTAATCACCTTAATCACCCATTTTAATGACTAATGGATATCTTTTGTCATGCAAGGAAGTTAATGCTTGGAATCACAACCTTTAATTTATTGTGACAAAGAAGAATATTTTGAAGATATGAAATTGTGTCCACTAAAAACCAATATGTCATTAAAATCCTATTAATTGTACCCATTTCCAATAGGTATATATCTATCAACGTAATAATATGTATCAACACCTTTATGATCAATATGGATTTTTCTCAGTCTCTTAGGAGGATATTGCATCAATGATCTACTCACATAAATTCAGTATTCAAGAGATCACTCAGATAGATAAGATTAAGTGTGATTTATCATCTATAAGATACAATTGAACATTGTCAATTAATGAAAAGAAGGACTATCTATGCCATTCATAATATATTATTTAAGTGTTGATTAAATGGGTTTATGTGGATATACATTCCTAAAAAATTAGGGGTGGAATTACATGGAAACAATGGGATCATCTTCATAGTCTTTCTTGTATGGTTCTAATGTTTTTGCATGATGGGTGTCATAACAATTGCTTCCACATTCATTTGTTTTTTCATAGATATTTGGTAATTTTTGGCTGAACAAATATTGGTGTGCATTCATTTTTATTCCTTTCTTTTCCTATGTTTGTGTGTTATCCACCACCAACGTTATGATGTGCTTCACATTGTGTTTACTACTTTGGTTATTATCTAGGAAATCTATTACAATAGTTAAGGAGACACATGATCTTTTCCTATCGGAGATTAGTATAATTTCTTTCCTACAAAAGAGATTACGCTCTAAGTTCAACCTTTCTCCAAATATTCTCATTGCATGTAAAGTAAGTTCCATTGGTTTTGGGATAACCACAACCCTTAGGGAGGCAGGTAACTGCAGTGTTGAAAACTTTTGTCGGTGGTTTAGCACATATATATAGGGAATGGTTCTTGCCTCTTGTTTATGAGAATTCTTGTGAAAGGAAATGGCTTTCCAATTATATGGATGCATCACTTCAGATTGTCGATATGTGTTTTAATCTTGCATATAGAACGTTGTTTGATAATTAATTGCTCTTTATAGATTTAGATTCAAAAGATAGTAGTGTACTTAGTTGTAAATTTCAATTCAAAGTATTATGGATTATAAGAAAACAATAAATTTCTATTTTTGTTTATTGGAGTTTACATTTTTTCAATAAATTTTTTACAAGGTCTCTTTCTAGGGGGTTGCTATTCTAGGTTGAGATACAAATTAAGTAAGGACTAGGTGCTTTGCAACTATTTCCCTTGTTAACTAACATATTTTTTTTTGGATGTACATGTGTTATTTATTAGGTGGATGAACATATAATTATTTATATTTAAAATGTAGATGAACATATAATTATTTTTATTTAAAATGTAGACGAACATATAATTATTTTTATTTAAAATGGTAACATTAGTGTTTTGAGGTTTCGAGGAAAATGATATTAGAGAGGAAAAAAAAAATGATCACCAAGATCTATCACGAGGTAATGTGTCTCATACTAAGTGTGTTGTTTTAATTATTTTTTATATATCTTAATATAATTATCCTTGTAAAGTATTAATTTTATATGTATTGTTTAGTTACTTTGTTGATTGTTATCATTATATAGCATGATAAGTTTTGGATTAGATAAAATTTAGAGCTGCATGACTAATAGATCTAAGGAGTTTACATAAAAAAAAATACAAAGAAAAAATCATCATTTCTATTCAATGTTTGAATGGAAATTACATTTTTTAAGTGTATATTACACTTACAAATTTAATGGTACATATGGACATTTCAATTATGTTCCAATGAAAAATAATCATCAATTTTATCCTTTATCCATTTCTTCTTAATTGTAAGTTCATCTTGCTCTTCATGAGAAGGTTCCAATGACCAACTATAATTTCAAATTCAGAGTTTTAGAATGTGAATGAAGTACCCATTCATTATCGAAATCGATATTCTCATATTCATGAAGTTGCTTCAATCCTCCTTCTGGTGCTTAATTTACCTCTACCTCCCTTGAGGGTGAAGAGCCAATACTCATGTTTTCTTCTCTATTTTCTTATATGTTTTTTGAGGCGATATTTAATTCCTCAATCTACACCCCCAGATAAGCATAACTAGTAGTCTTCTCTAATCCTAATGTTGGGTAAATTTTTGGAGGATGATCATATGCATAATTTTTACTATGATTTTAGACCCCAACTCCTATATCCAAGGGATTATTTTTTCTATATTGGTTCAAAGTCAAAATACATGGATAGGATTTTCCCATTAAGATAAACACTTTCTTTTTAGGAAATACACAACTACTTAATATTTATTAAAAATAAAATGGATTTATACATATGTTAGAGAAAAAAATAGCCTTTAGAGTCTCGATTTTATAATTATTTTGAAAACATATTTAAAAATGCTAATTAGAAATAAAAACCAATTTTTACTCCTTAATATGTGATAGGTGTATGTTGACATGGTCTATGTGACCTAGATCAACAATAAGGGTTTACCCCGGTGAGAAGTCCTAATTAGACCTCACACCATTTGGAATAGGAAAGCCATCCAAATTATGGACCAACAACCATTACTGGTTTTGGGGGTTTATTGATTGCAGTTTGGTCCACTGACGATGGTTTCTCAATTAAAGAGTCATGTGTCCACAGATTTAAAGAAATGTTTCCCGAAGAACATAAATAAAAATGTAGTATCCACACATGAGAACAATCTACAATGTGAGATACATTCTTACACAACTTTAGTTTTGAGAAAATGTAGCAGAACATTCCACAACAAGCGCAACACAAGAATATGAGTTCTCCATAAAATACCTTAGACAAAAAGGCTTATTCTCATTAAAGTTCCAACGGTAGTACATGAAAGCTCCAAGAACCAAAATCCCAAAATTAGAGTAAAATCCCTCTATTTATTGAAATTCACCATGATAATTGGCCTTCCACTGATCCAGATTATTTTTGGCACGAAATGAGATTGGAGATATAATAAAGAAATGCACAGAGATATCGCAGATATTCAATAATATAACATAAATATATCAGAGATGCAACCATAAACATAGATATACAGTAATACACGATTTCTATTAATGAAATAAATGTATAGAGACTATAAAATACAAAGTGAAAGACTCGATAGAATGGTGACAACTTATCTCTGAGAAGAGATGTGACGGCTACTCTCATTCGCAAGAAGATGATTACAATGAGGCTCTGAAGGCCTTTTTACAATAAACAAGAATGTCAAAAGTCCTAGACATAAAAAAACCTAACCCTAGGAGATGAAGCGCCAAAAGTCATGTGGGCCCCTTTTGGGTAAGTTAGTACATCAACTTCTCAGGGTCGTAACTTTTGCATATGATCTCCGTTTTAGGCGCATGATAGCTCATTGGAAAGGTATAATTGAGGAGATTCATTTTGGGGGCTCAATCATGCCTTCAACTATCGTTGAGAAACTATATCTCGAAAAACCTTCATTTGGGCCCTCAAAATGGCCCTGGAAGTTAAAAACTGCTAAAAATAGTAAATTGTCAAATTTGCCAGAAAACTATTTTGAGCCAGTCAAAAAAGGTGGGTGGACATCGATATCCACATGGATCAATACTCCCTCCTTATAAAGCAATGGTCTCCATTGAATTGAGTTCCCCGGGGAGAGGGAAAAGCGTTTGTTGAATCTACATCTTGGTGAGTTGCTTGCCTTTCTGGAGATGTCACGTTGCTCAGTTTGTGGAAGTCTGTCAACAACCTGTTGAGGTTGAGGCTGTTCAACAAGTCGGGCTACATGAGAGGACGGTGTGCAGAAGGAATATTTTTTCTTTGTTGCAACCTTGTTGACCTGCTTCTGTTGGATAAAAGGTGCTTGGGACGAAGCTGTAGTGGTTGCAGTGTCCTTCTGTTCCCATTTTGAATAGATTGTGAAGAAGATGAATTTTGCAGTATGAGATACTACCCTTCAGCACTTTTTAGGTGGAACAGTAGTCAAAACTACCTATGGTATTCTGTAGAGATGACCCCCTAGAGAAACAATGACACTATGGGGTCGAGACTCATAAACAATGTGGCGCTTCCAAATATATGGTTGGCCCAAGAGAACATCACATACATCTAGTGGGGAAACATCACATAATACCTCATCCTTGAAGGGTTGGATTCCATATGAAAATCGACATTGCTGGCTGACATGAAGATCTCGTCCTTGGCGAAGCCACCCAATGTTGTACGGTTGCGAGTGTGGTGTTGTCAACAATCCCAATTGTTTGACGACCTCTGCTGAGATGAGGTTATTATGGCTTCCACTATCAACAATAAAATGCAGCAGGGTCCCCTTCACCCACATCTATGAATGAAAAAGGCGCTCTCCCTCTTCAGGATCTGTTGGTTCTTCTAGTTGAATTGCTGCGGTCGTGAACATAGCAGTGGGGTCTGCGTCAATGATCTGTCCTTTACCAGTATTTTCAGAATCAGGTTCTGAATCAAGGTTCGGCTCCTTGTCTTTGATCTCGACCACCAATGACAGTTTTGATCGACATTCATTGGTGTTGTGCCAGGGGATTTTGTGGAAATCGCACCATTTTCCGGTGTCCTTCTTTGTCTTCCCGTGACCCTTCTTTTCATGTGGCTTGGACTGGTTTTTAGGAGACTGTTTGTTAGGAACGTCTTTGTCATACTTTGGTTATTGTGGATTTGCAGAACCAAAATCCCATTTGTTCTAGTGCTTAAATTTTTTCTCAATTTTAACAACATATCGATAGGCAGCACCGAGTGATGAGATGTCCAAAAAATCCATTTCAGTTTGGATGTATCTGTGTAGAGCCCCACAATATTTCAGAACCAAATGTCGTTCAGAGTCTTTGATACTCAACTTGGTGCACAAGGTATGGAAGGTATTGGTTAACTCTGGAACTGCTTGGCCCCTCTCTTGACACAGTGTGGTCCATCTCATGTACTGGTCCTCATAGTTGCCAATAGGGTAATATTGTTCCTTTACCGCATCCACAAAAAAATCCCAAGTGGGATCGGCCCCATATATTTCAGACTCCTCTATGGAACTATGCTCCCAATAAGTTTCCAACCAATGTTTGACATGGGGGAGATATTTAAGGAGTGTGAAGGTGATCTTTTCTTTGTCAGCAAATTTGTGAACAGAGAAATAACCTTCTAGCAGATTTAACCATTTGTCTAGGGCTTCTGCATCTATCTGTCCTTCAAATACAGGAATATCAAAATTAACTTGTACCTTGAAAGGTGAGGTGCCTTCAAAGTGGCCGCTTGATGAAGATGCATCTGTTTCTATCGACAGACGTTGAAGGATGTGGGAAAAATTCTCCATCATTTTGTCCCTCTGTCACGTGAGAACTTGTTCAAGCAACAGACTGATAGGATCATCTGCTCCATCGTTTTTATTTTCTTCTACCATTGAGGGTTTCTTGGGTGTGCAAGAGAGATTGTCCTCAAGAGAGACAAGCTTGAGACCCAACTTGCTATACTCAAACCTTGTCAGGCACATGCACTGAAAAAAGCGACCAAGAACAACCTGCTCTAATACCACTGATCCGGATTATTTTCGGCATGAAATGAGATCGGAGATATAATAAAGAAATGCAAAGAGATATCGTAGATATTCAATAATATAACAAAAATATATCAAAGATGAAACCATAAACACAGATATACAGTAATACACGATTTCTATTAATGAAATAAATGTACAGAGACTATAAAATACAGAGTGAAAGACTCGATAGAATGGTGGCAGCTTATCTTTGAGAAGAGATGTGACGACTACTCACATTTGCAAGAAGATGATTACAATGAGGCTCTGAAGGCCTTTTTACAATAAACAGGAATGCCGAAAGTCCTAGACATCCAAAAACCTAACCCTAGGAGATGAAGCGCCAAAAGTCATGTGGGCCCCGTTTGGGTAAGTTAGTACATCAACTTCCCAGGGTCATAACTTTTGCATACGATCTATGTTTTAGGCGTATGATAGCTCGTTGGAAAGGTATCATCGAGGAGATTGATTTTGGGGGCTCAATCATACCTTTGAATATCACTGAGAACCTCAATCTCTAAAAACCCTCATTTGGGCCCTCAAAATGGCCCCGAAAGTTAAAAACTGCTAAAAATAGTAAATTGCCAAATTTGCCAGAAAACTGTTTTGAGCCAGTCAGAAAAGGTGGGTGGCCACCGATATCCTCCTAGATCATCCACCTTCCTGACTCATGACCTTCCATTTGCCAACTTTTTGTCCCTATCCTTTGTGGAATGATGAGGGAATATTGATAGCAAATATGTTCATAATTTAGTACCTCCTACATCATGTACATTCACATTTCAAATTTGTATTTTAGTGCTTGTGGGCCATCATGGATTTTGGTCTTAGTTCACCTTATACAATGTGGTGAGTGATTTGCACACTATGGATCCCTCTTGCATCTTTTATTGGGACTAGTGTATCGTGAGATATTGATCTGAAAATGGAATGTACTTGTTTAAGTGTGCAAGGTATCCATTTCCCATAATTTAAAATGTGAGTTATACACTCCAATGTGACCTACACTTGCTTCATGTGTTTAAAAGTGCAACTTGTTTATGTGTAAATTTCTTGTC
>ML823697.1:49695-60038 GCA_009831015.1 Picea engelmannii
ATAATTTGTAGAGACCAAAACTATGTTTATTGTTTTATTCAATGTAAAAGTCGACACATAATTGTATATCCCAGTTTTTCTTATAGTATTAATAAAGATACATCATTTTATCACATAATATTTATATTACATACTAATTCACTTGCTTAATTAGTTGAAGCGAATGTCTCATACTTAAAACTTAATTAGATCTAACAATCTTATAAAACACTTATTCATATAGAGGCACATTATCACAATGATTAATAAATTAACAAACAACAACTTTTTTATATGATCACATAATATTATATAAAACAAGTATGAGTTAATAGTTCAAACATTTCTCCTTAATGTAATGTATTTAGGGAGGATAATATGGGATATAATATAGGATAATTTATCAAGGGGGATAATAAATGTAATGTGGCCATTATTAATGAATAAGACCATTTCATAGGTGGTGGGTAATAAATGGGCCCATTAGGTTGTTATACACATTGGGGGGGGGTTGAATCAGTGTAGGGATCTTCTTACACTTCTTTCAAAACTTAGTTAGAAACCACTTCAAATATTATTATTCATTCACAATTAGCTATTTGCATATAACAACACCATTCATCAATAATAGAGAACATTAAACCATCACCATAATGAACACAAATAACACCAAATATATGTGTAAGCTTTTGTATTATGTTGTTACATGAGACTACAATATCTGAGGTTTATCAACACCAACAGAAAAGAGCACCAACTCCAAGAGACTACCAACTCTCAATACAAGACCCAACCTGCAGATCTCAGCACCAACTGAGATGTGAGGAATCCAACCCTCAATTACAAGACCCATCTTGTAGACAGAAGACAATCTTTCCAACCTATACCAATAACCTATCACAATATGTACCAATCAACATGTACTATAAACCATGTACATCAATCACTCACACAACCTGTACCATCACAAGTGCATCAACTATGCACAACACAACCTACCACATCATCCTGTCTCCTCTATCAAATCAAATCTGATGTCATGGATCTCATGCTCATGATCACAATAGCAATACACAACATCAAGACCATATGTCAAATACCAACAACAAAATACCAACTGTATCCCTCAACAAATGTGATATATGCAACAATATTGAACAACCAATACCATCTCAAGAGATAAACCCTACCTCACAAAACATACCTCAAACAAGATGTGCCATATCTCTCATAAATGGACTCCAACAATGCATTAAAGATTATGTCAATATAACTAACTATGAACCAATACTAAACGTCGATAGATCTTCCTCAAATCACCTCTACAACAAGCTCTAAACTTCCAAGAGGGCATCTAACAGATATACAATCCAAACCTTCAACCAGATTCATAGATTCAACCATACATTTTTCTTCTTGTAGTTGTGGATATATTACAAATCTTTTTCTCTAGCCATGATTTTGTTGTCACAGTTCTGCTATCACAATTCTGTTGTTGTGATTATGTTGTATTGGTTTGGCTGTTGTGATTCTGTTGTCGCGGTTTTGTTGTCGCAGTTCTGTTGTCGCGATTTTTCTGTTGGGAATTTTTTGCCTGGAATTTGATCTATCAATAATACGTGCCAAAATAACCTTTCACAAATGGATATTCAATTATGTTCAAAAATAATTTTCATAAGAGACCTCTGCTCTCTTATTTATACTCTTCAAGTAGATTTCTCTAGGGGTTATCTTCTAACCAACTTCCTTCTTTTAGGGCTGACCCACTTCTAACCAGTTTTTTCACTTACAACCACTTTATCCAGAAATAGTAATCTCACCACTTCTAGTTGAAACTAATTTATTTTTAATTATTTTCATTTTGTAACAACTTAACCCATGATTAACTCCTAGTTGCAACCAATTTGACTAGTAAACTTCTTATAGGAGCTTCTAGAATAATTTGACTTCTTTGACCTTCTAGGGGCTTCTAGATAACTCATGAGGGTTCTCCAACTTCACTAAGCCATATCTCCTCAACCATGAGGAACTACATGACATACCACATATCACCGAAAATGGCAGAACATGTACTATCAATCTAGAATAGTATCACCTACAAACTCACTAATTTTCATTACATTATTCCTCATCCAAACTTGGCTTCCTTAACCACACTGCTAGGATTACTCAACCACTTAACCGTTTGGAATTTACAAAGTGTCTTCCCATGAGGGATTTCACCATAAAGGGACCACTTTGAGGACTTTATCCAAGAGCATCTTCCCATGAGGGATTGCACCATAAGGGGACCACTTTGAGAACTTTATCCAAGAGCATCTTCCTGTGAGGGATTGCACAATAAGGGAACCACTTTAGAGTTCATCCATTGGGTACTTCCTATCAACCATGACATGACATCAATGATATAACTCACTTTGACATCAACCTTGACATCAATGACAACACATTACTATGACACCACCTGACATCAACCCTTTTACATCAATTACATCAATGACAACACATTACTATGACACCACCTGACATCGACCCTTTTACATCAATTACATCAATGACAACAAAATAAAACAACCAATACATCAAGGATACAATCACATCACTATGACAATAGTTGACATCAACCCTTTAACATCATTGACAACATAGTGCAACAATCTCTCCCTTTGGCATTGATGCCAACACCAATCATTGATGGCAACACTTGGACATGGAAATGTTCATGCTCCCTCTGTGATCATCGCTCCTCATCAATGTTCATCTTGCCACATCAATGTGACTATCTCTCCCCCTTTGAAATCAATGGAAAAGGGTATATCTCTTTGGGATTTCTCCCCCCTAACTGAACCGTCCTTGAGGTTTCCCCCCCTAGCTGCACTATCCTATGGGATTCTCTTCATGCATCTGGTGAATCTCTCCTCTTGGAATAATACCTCTATAACCAATCAAGGGAAAAATAATAATTCTCCCTGTGGGTATATATCCCCCTGTCTTCTCTGCAACATGTTAAGTAATCACTGTGAACAATATGCTACCACTGTATTTTTCTTCTGTTGCAGATGTTCTTTCTCTATCAGAGCACTGATCAAAGTTTCAACAATAAAGCATCAAGAATACCATGCTCTTCATATGAAGATCCTTGGACCTGTAAACGAATTTAGATGTCATATTAAAATCCCATCATTCCGTAGGGGAATTTCTTCTTTATTTCAAGCAACCAAGGAAAATATAAGAAAGAAAATGTTCCAACGAATTTAAGTACTTTGATGCCATGATTGTGGAAGCTTTCTCTTTAATGTGTTAAGTAGTGAAATATCTTTGTTTATGACATAAAATAATATTACGACGGCTTTAATTATCTTTGAAACAACATCCACAAAAACTCAAATGCTAGAGCAATGGCATCGTTTATGTAAAATGTCGATAAAATTTGTATACGTACACGACTGGTCCATGAAATTATAATTTTGATTCCATTCCACCTAGTATTACTATTTTCATAACAATTTTAATAAATATCAAATATATTTTTCTAAGCTTCAAAATATTAT
This sequence comes from Picea engelmannii, assembly GCA_009831015.1. Taxonomy (NCBI): domain Eukaryota; kingdom Viridiplantae; phylum Streptophyta; class Pinopsida; order Pinales; family Pinaceae; genus Picea; species Picea engelmannii. The sequence continues at coordinate 53,226 of ML823697.1, forward strand.
TTAATCACATTTTTCCAATAACCATCCCTAAATTCTCATTTTTGAATTGTATAGAGAAGTGATTATAGGACATCTTAAAATGATTTAATATTTTTTATATAAAAATGTATGTTTTGCTAAGAAACAGAATAGTACAAATAATTTGTAGAGACCTGACGCCAACCCCCAACCCTTGGGTCAAGGTCCACTCACAGGATCATTCAATTTCCTCTTTAAGTCGAAGCAGCTCTTCCAATTCCCCACTGGAATCCCAATATTTCGATCCACAAGTCCTTCTATTCTCTCACGGCCTTTGTACAAAACTGTTCCCCTTTTTTCGACAGGGAATATATTTTTTCGGGTTTCGGGACTCTCAGTTTCCCGATGTCAAGAGTCCTTGACCCTTGATCTTTTGATCTCTAAAATGTCGATTTGCCAAAATGGATTTAACTTCAGTTAGCCCCCTGGGCTATACCCTTTGTCCACATGACCTCCCCTTATATGACCGCAGTCCCTTTCAGAGTTTTTTGATGCAAAGCGCCCAGCTTCCCATCCTCTGGACTCTCGAAAAGTCGATTCCCGAAATGCCGAAATACCTATGTCCCAGGTGTTCAAACAATGAAATGATTTGACCTTATGTCTTCAGGATCCCCGAAATGACGAAACCCGGTATTCCGAAAGCGTTTTCCCAATTCTTCACCTTTCGCAATTTCGGGCTTTCAAATACCGAAGTGCCGAAATGACGCCTCCAAAAAATCCTTTCGGACTTTTGCGTTTCACATTTTCCCATTGCAAGGTTCTCCTCTACCCCTTCTCTCTCTCACTTCTCGTATCTGAAATGTTGAAGTGACGATACGACCCTTTTACTCCTGGCTAAGATCAACGGTCACGATCCACTCTCGAATTGACGACCCTGATCATTTCAGAGTTTTCCTCCATAAGAGCCTGGATCTCTCGTCCTCAAGATTTCTGAAATCCTGATATCCAGAATGCCGAAATGCTCCTAAAAATGCTCTTTTGAATGCCTTCGAGACTTTGCGTTTCAGAATTTCGTGAATCCCGTTGCATCAAATCTTTGTTGACCTCTAGAACTCCTGGTACCCGAAGAACTGAAATCCCAAATTCTGGGTTCTCCTCCTCCTGAGGTTGATCGAAGGCTCTAATCCCCTCTCGATCCAACGGCTCGGATCTTTTTGGGGTTCTCTGGGTCAAGAGCTTTGAACTCTCACCTCTCGAATTCCCGGTAGCCGAAATACCGAAATGCCCTCCGTTCGGGATTTTCCCCGAAAGCTTGGATTGCTGCCACATGTCCTCCTAAGATGGACCGTCCAGATCTCTTCACTATTTCAGGACTTTCACTGTGGACTGTCCCGAACTCTCGTCATCGAGACCTCCGAAATCTCGAAGTATGAAATATCGATAACTCAACTATTTCGGGACTTTTCCGGATTCTCAGCTCTGTGCGTGAGGATTAAACCCCATGCAGCTTTCGACCAATCCAACGATTATCGACTGTCGATGTGAGATCTGACGGCTCACATCTGTTCCTCCTGTGCACGCCTCCTATGCTGCTCCCTGGACGTGGAAATTTCTATGGACTAGATCTTCTTCCTAGTCTAATCCGACGGTAGTTGTGCTCCTCCTAAGCATGCGTGTTCTTCTTGAACTTGGAAGAATTTTCCAAGGGCTAAAGGCCTCGACCTTTTCCTAGCTTCTGTGAGCTCTTCAGTCTTGAGTCTCGCCTGCGTTCCCCACGACACTATTCCTCCTGAGCTTCCCTAAACTCAGACCTTCCAAAGGTTTTTCTCTCTGGCCTCTGCAACCTCTTGTGGCCTCTGTGCGTAAAAGCACTCTCCCTTCTGAGCTTCGTTCTCTTTGAATCCTCAAAGGATTCTTCGACTTCTACACTCCTTGCAGAGTCTTTGCACACACAAGGTGCTATTTGTCCCTAGATTTCTAACGAACTCAGATATCTAAGGGAGAAATTCCCTTCTGAGCTTCTATCTTCGACCTCTAAGGAATAAATCCTTTTTTCTTCTCCTTAAGATGGAGAATTTGATGCCCTCTTGGCACTCCTTTACTCAAGAAACCTCTTGCTGAATCTATAGGGTATTCAACAACCCTGTGAAGATCCTTCTCCTTGATCTCTTCTTCAAATTCAGAACTTAAAGAGTTCTTCCCTCCTGTACCCTCGTACTTACTCAATGCCCTACTGACAGAGTGTCTAGAATCCTCAGTGATTCTGACTTATGTTGAACTCACAACATAGTTCTTTCTCAATGCAACTCCTGCACCAACTCAATGTCCACCTGGCAGAGTTCTTGCAGAATCCCACAACGGTTTTGTTTCTCTATGAACTCACTGCAGATTTCCTCCCTTAATGTGACCTACGCATATGTTCGATGCCTTCCTGGCAGAGTTTTTCAGAACTCCTCAGAGCTTCTGTCTTCTCACCATGTCTTCTCTCACACAGTATTACCTCCAAGGTATTCAACAACCTTGAGGTCTTCTTGAGTTAATGACTTCAGCTTTTGTGGCCTCCTGGCACACCTTTGTCTGAATCCGCAGAATTTAGAAATGCACCCTTATGCACGGCTGGCAGAACCCGCAGCGTTCTGTCACACTCTCCTGGTGTGAAGCCTCAAAGACCTCCAACCCTGAAATCAAATAACTCCTGCAAATGCATACATATAACATACATTCACAACATATATTGAACACACATAGACATTCACACAACACAGTAATATGAAGGAAAAACTGCTTCTGTTTGTATTAATAAAAATGCCTCTTTACAATGGTGTTCCTGAGAAGGAACTTTAACAAGGTCTTGTCTCCCTCTCAACTCTCTCTTACTCTATACTATGCTCTATTATTTCTTACTCTATCTCCTTACTCTAAACAGATACATTGATCTTTTTACATGAGGGGGCTCTTTGAGCTCTTCCCTCCAAAGCTACCTACCCTATTCAATTTACAATGAATGGGTTGTCTAGTCCAGAATCGGATCTAGATCTCAGCCTTACAAACATTAAAGGCTATCTACAGCTATGCCTGCAAAAATCACGACTTCATGGCTCAATGGCCTTACATGCATTTATCACATTCAAATTCAAATTTGAAATGAGGGCTGCGCCTCTCTTCATTGAATGCGTTCGTCGACATGGGTTGATTGGCTGGCTGGTTGACGTGGAGAGATGCTCTTGCATCATACTCCTCAGATGAAAAATTCATGAGGTTCTGCTCATGAGCTTCCCATCTCAGCTGTTGAAATCCACCTGGATCCCAAACAAATTTGTGGAGTTGTCTCCTTGCTCCATTTCTTTGCTGCTGCTGCACTGCAGCTGCTGCTCCAACTGCTTTTCTGCCCAGCTTCTCCTAGCTAGCAGTCTCTTGTGATCTGACCATTAGCTCTCTGATCTCATCGATCACCTCATCCAACTACTCCAGTGGCTGTCTCTGTTCATTTGTTTCCAACCTCACCTGTTGGATGTGCATGCCCTGCACTATCACCCTTCTCTCCAGGGCTTCAATCTATTCACACAGATCAACAAAACTCATGTTGTCTGCTTCTTCTTCTTTTGCTACTTCTGCAAGCTCCAATGTTGTAGACTTCTCAGCTTCCTAGCTGAATATGTTGAGCCACTCCTCAGAATGCTCATCATCTTCCTCTGCTTGGGAAATCATCAATGGCTGCTCCATTTCTTCTACGACAGTCACAACTGGCTATCCTTCTTCTGTCGCTGCTTCATCGACAGCATAGATCTTCGCCTCCTTTGGGCTAAGTGGCAGGAATATTCCAATTCCCCCAATCATTAATAGATTTCTCTAATCTTCCCCTGTCAGCTGCTCTGGCTGATCCAAATAAATCTCTAAGCTCATCTTCTTTGTCAGCTCCTCGGGTTGATTCAAACTCACTCCTGAGTCCATGAGACATTCAGATAGCCTCATTTTTGTTCCCTTTCCCACCTGACAATTTGGAAATTTTCTACTGCCCTCCTGGAAGTCCATGAGATCCCGCAGTGACCTCGTTTCATCGCCCTCCTGGCAATGTGAAATTTCCCGACTGTCCTCATGAAAGTCTATGAGATTCCGCAGTAATCTCAACTCTTTTCCCTCCTGGAAATTGGGAATTCCTGCTCTGCCCTCCTGGTAGTTTTTGAGATCTTCTGCTGATGCCATTTCATCCTCAGCATCACTGAGATTTCTCCCAGTCTCTGGTTCACATGCCTGAACCACTTCCTTAGGTCCGTCAAGGTTTTTAGCATGCCTCAACCATCCTCTCAACAACCTTCGTTGTCTTTTAGCCATCAACTCCTTGACTAGCCATTTTTCCTTCGTCCCCATGGGCCATTCATATACCCATCGCGATCTTGCATTTTGACGCATCTTAAATTCAAGCTCATCCATCTTCTCCCTTATATCAATGAGCTCTTCATCCCTTTCTGCCTTACTCATCAACTCCGGGTTCTTCCTTCCAACGCGTCTATGACCCTCAATAGCCATCTTGCTGTCAATCTGCCCTCCTGGAAAATCTGTTGTTGTAACTCTGTAACTCTGAGTTGCTTCAGCTTCTCCTACAGTCCTTATGAATGTCTTCTTGATTGCTGCCTACCTGGAAACAATCATTACAGAGCTTCCAGTACTCTGTCTTCCTTTCGCTTGTCTCTGCAAGCTGCCTCTGATACCACTTTGACGTGCATCAGAGTATTTTCCCTTTCTGCTCCCTCTACCTGAAATATACAAATAGAGTTTCAGCTCTGATACCACAACTGATGCTGACCCCCAACCCTCGAGTCAAGGTCCGCTCACAGGATCATTCAATTTCCCCTTTGAGCCAAAGAGGCTCTTTCTATTCCCCACTGGAATCTCAAAATTTCGATCCGCAGGCCCTTCTATTTTCTCACGGCCTTTGTACACGACCGTTCCCCTTTTTTCAACAGGGAATATATTTTTTCGGGTTTCGGGACTCTCAGTTTCCTGATGTCAAGAGTCCTTGACCCTTGATCTTTTGATCTCCTAAATGTCGATTTATCGAAATGGATTTAAATTCAGTTAGCCCCCTGGGATATACCCTTGTTCCACATGACCTCCCCTTATATGACCGCAGTCCCTTTCAGGGTTTCTTAACGCAAAGCGCCCAACTTCCCATCCTCTAGACTTCCGAAAAGTCGATTCCCGAAATGCCAAAATACCTATGTCCCAACCTTCTTCTCCTTTAGTGATTTTGGGTGTTCAAACGTCGAAATGCTCTGAACTTATGTCTTCAAGATCCCCAAAATGCCAAAACCCGGTATTCTGAAATGCCTTTTCCCAGTTCTTCACCTTTCGTAATTTTGGGCTTTCAAATACCGAAGTGCCGAAATGACACCTCCAGAAAATCCTTTCGGACTTTCGCGTTTTAGGTTTTCCCGTTGCAAGGTTATCCTCTACTCCTGCTCTCTCACACTTCCGGTATCCGAAATAAGGAAGTGACGATACGACCCTTTACTCCTAGCTAAGATCAACGGTCACGATCCACTCTCGAGTCGATGGCCCTGATCATTTCAGAGTTTTCCACCGTAAGAGCCTGGATCTCTCGTCCTTAGTATTTCCGAAATCCCAATATTTGGAATGCGAAAATGCTCCCGGCAATGCTCTTCTGAATTCCTTCGAGACTTCGCATTTCAGAATTTCGCGAATCCCGTTGCATCAAATCTCTGCTGACATCTAGTACTCCTGGTACCTGAAGTACTGAAATCCCGAATTCTGGATTCTCCACCTCTTGATCTTGGTCGATGGCTCTAAGCCCCTCTCGATCCAACAGCTCAGATCCTTTCAGGGTTCTACGGGTCAAGAGATTCGAACTCTCACCTCTCGCATTCCCGGTAGCCGAAATATCGAAATTCCATCCTTTTGGGATTTTCCCCGAAAGCCTGGATTATTGACACGTGTCCTCCTAAGATGGACGGTCCAGATCTCTTCGCTATTTCGAGACTTTCACTGTGGAGTGTCCTGACCTCTCGCCATCGAGACCTCCGAAATCTCGAAGTCTGAAATCCCGATAACTCAACTATTTCGGGACTTTTTCGGATTCTCAGCTCTGTGCGTGAGGATTAAACCCCATGCATATTTTGACCAATCCAACGACTATCAAATGTCGATGTGAGATCTGACGGCTCACAATTGTTCCTCCTGTGCGTGCCTCCTATGCTTCTCCCTGGACATGGAAACTTCTATGGTCCAGATCTTCTTTCCGGTCTAATCCGACAGCAGCTGTGCTCCTCCTAAGCATGCACATTCTTCCTGAACTTGGAAGAATTTTACAAGGGCTAAAGGCCTCGACCTTTTCCTAGCTTCTGTGAGCTCTTCAGTCTTGAGTCTCGCCTGTGTTCCGCATGACACTATTCCTCCTGAGCTTCCCTGAACTCAGACCTTCCAAAGGTTTTTCTCTCTGGCCTCTGCAACCTCTTGTGGCCTCTGTGCATAAAAGCACTCTCCCTCCTAAGCTTTGTTCTCTTTGAATCCTCAAAAGATTCTTCGACTTCTGCACTCCTTGCAAAGTCTTTGCACACACAAGGTGCTATTCATCCTGAGCTTTCTCATGAACTCATATATCTAAGGAATGAAGTCCCTTCTGAGATTCTATCTTCAACCTCTAAGGAATAAATCCTTTTTTCTTCTCCTTCAGATGGAGAATTTGATGCCCTCCTGGTGTTATCACTCTGTAAATTTCCTAGAGGTTGAAAAGAGGAAATACACAAAGGTAACCTTAACCAACCGCTTTTAAAGCTGGGATCTAGCCCTTCCAGCTTCAGAGAGGGATCTCTCTATATAATTTAGCTTTGTTTGAAT
>ML823697.1:69893-106086 GCA_009831015.1 Picea engelmannii
CAGATCCAGATGCAAGTGGGACAAGTGGGCTCAGTGGAGGGTGACGTCCTGGGGGGACGGAGTGTCAGAAAGGATGAGACCCGTGAACCAATAGGGTGACGACACATGTAACATAGAGTCCGTTGTGAGGAAGATTGACTCCCGGACCCCCCCCCTTTTGATTAAAGATAGAACACCAAGGGGGGTCCAGAAATCATCACGATCCGTTGATCTGCGCGCTGGATCTTTGACCGTAGATCTCTGTTCACTTTTTAACACCGAGCTCGGACCCCCCCCCCTCCATTGAAGGCAGAACGAAGGGGGGGGTTCCAACTTGTATTGTGGATCGTTGATTTAAGCGCTCTGTTTAGAGCCGTCCAGATCCGCGCCTGCATTATGACTAACTCGGACCCCCCCCCCCCTCTCCATTAAAGGCAGAACGTAGGGGGGGGTCCGACTTGCATTATAGACCGTGGATTTGCGCGCTCCATCCTGGACCGTCCAGATCTGCACAAAAGGTATCGACGGCATCGGACCCCCCCCCCTCCATTAAAAGCAGAACAGATGGGGGGGTCTGGGACCAACTGTGAGCCGTTGATTGCAGCGCCATGATCTGAACCTTTGAAAAGTGAACGAGACATAGGTGGAGGCGGAAAAAATCATATGTGGGAAAAACTTAGGATAAGGGTATTTTCATGGGTTTCTTTCGATATTTCTCACATACACCACCAAGGGGGACATCAATTCAATTGCATTTGGGCATTGGAGTCATAGAGTAACAGCTTTATCAATCTGGCTTCATTTCAGCAAGTGGGCAAAGCAACTATCCTACGTCCTAACCTACTGTCACAAGGCAATTTACCCAGATTAAACAGTTGGGTCAAGATTTTATTCTTTCTAGGGGCTAGCTGATCAGGATTAGACGGTCTGATCAGATGCATTCACTAATTCTAACCTAGGGGCTATATGATCAAGATTAGACAGTATGATCAGATGCATTCACTAATTCTAACCTAGGGGCTATCTGATCAAGATTGGACAGTATGATCAGATGCATTCACTAATCTATCAGCATTGAAAATTTAAAAGAACTTGGTCATGTTTGAAAGGTATGACCAAATTGCTATTATTGCATGGGGCCTTTGCTTCAATTCTTTTCTTCCCTCTTTTCTCTTTTTCTTTTTCTTTTTCTTTTTCATTTTCTTTTTTATTTTCTTTTTCATTTTTCTTTTTCACAAATTATTTGAAGAATGCAATATCATTTGTGAACCAAATCACCAGATGCAGATAATATCCAAGTCATAAGATGATTCCCATAAATTATGGGGTGATAACACCTGGCACTCCTTTACTCAAGAAACCTCTTGCTGAATCTGTAGGGTATTCAACAACCCTGTGAAGATCCTTCTCCTTGGACTCTTCCTCAAATTCATAACTCAAAGAGTTCTTCCCTCTTGTACCCTCACACCTACTCAATGCCCTCCTAGCAGAGTGTCTAGAATTCTCAGTGATTCTAACTTCTGTTGAACTCACAGCAGAGTTCCTTCTCAATGCAACCCGTGCACCAACTCAATGCCCACCTCGCAGAACTCTTGCAGAATCCCACATCGATTATGTTTCTCTATGAACTCACAGTAGAGTTCCTCCCTTAATGCAACCTTCGCATATGCTCGATGCCTTCCTGGAAGATTTTTTCAGAACTCCTCAGAGCTTCTGTCTTCTCACCGTGTCTTCTCTCACACAGTATTGCCTCCAAGGTATTCAACAACCTTGAGGTCTTCCTGAGTTAATGACTTCAGCTTCTGTGCCCTCCTGGCATGCCTTTGTTTGAATCTGCAGAATTCAGAAATGTACCCTTATGCATGACTTGCAGAACCCACAACATTCTGTCACACTCTCCTAGTTTGAAGCCTCAAAGACCTCCAACCCTGAAATCAAATAACTCCTGTAAATGCATACATATAACATGCATTCACAGCATATATTGAACACACATAGACATTCACACAACACAGTAATATGCAGGAAAAAATTCTTCTGTTTGTATTAATAAAAATTCCTCTTTACAATGGTGTTCATGAGCACGAACTTTAATAAGGTCTCATCTCCCTCTCAACTCTCTCTTACTCTATACTATGCTCTATTATTTCTTTCTCTATCTCCTTACTCTAAACAGATACAATGATATTTTTACATGAGGGAGCTCTTTGATCTCTTCCCTCCAAAGCTACCTACCCTAATCAATTTACAATGAATGGGTTGTCTAGTCCTGAATCAGATCTAGATCTTATCCTTACAAACATTAAAGGCTATCTACAGTTATGCCTACGCAAAGCACGACTTCATGGCTCAACGGCCTTACATGCATTTATCACATTCAAATTCAAATTTGAAATGAGGGTTGTGCCTCTCTTCATTGAATGCGTGTGACGACATGGGTTGGCTGGCTGGCTGGTTGACATGGAGAGATGCTCCTGCATCATACTCCTCAGCTGTAAAATTCATGAGCTCCTACTCATGAGCTTCCCATCTCAGCTATTGAAATCCACCTGGATCCCAAACGAATTTCTGGAGCTGTCTCCTTGCTCCATTTCTTTGTCGTTGTTGCTTCTGTTGTGCTGTTGCTACTGCTGCTGCATTTCTGCCCAACTTCTCCTAGCTGGCAGTCTCTTATGATCCAACCATCAGCTCTCTGATCTCATCGATCACCTCGTCCAGCTGCTCCAGTGGCTGGCTCTATTCATTTGTTTCCAACCTCACCTGTTGGATGTGCATGCCCTACACTATCACCCTTCTCTCTAGGGCTTCAATCTAGTCACACAGATCAACCAAACTCATGTTGTCTGACTCTTCTTCTTCTACTGCTTCTGCAAGCTCTAATTCTGCAGTCTTCTCAGCTTCCTAGCTAAATATGTTGAGCCACTCCTCAGAATGCTCATCCTCTACCTCTGCTTGGGTAGTCATCAATGGCTGCTCCATTTATTCTACGACAGTCACAGCTGGCTATACTTCTTAAGTCACTGCTTCATCGACAACATAGATCTTGGCCTCCTTTGGGCTAAGTGGAAGGAATATTCCAATTCTCCCAATCATTAGAAGATTTCTCCGATCTTCCCCTGTCAGCTACTCTGGCTGATCCATATCCATCTCTGAGCTCATCTGCTCCGTCAGCTCCTCGGGTTGATTCAAAATCACTCCTGAGTCCATGAGACATTAAGATAGCCTCATTTTTGTTCCCTTTCCCACCTGGCAATTTGGAAATTTTCTACTGCCCTCCTGGGAGTCCATGAGATCTCGCAGTGACCTCGTTTCATTGCCCTCCTGGCAATGTAAAATTTCTCGGTTGTCCTCATGACAGTATGTGAGATTCCGTAGTAATCTCAACTCTTTGCCCTCCTGGAAATTGGGAATTTCTGCTCTGCCCTCCTGGCAGTTTTTGAGATCTTCTGCTGATCCCATTTCATCCTCAGCATCACTGAGATTTCTCCCAGTCTCTGGTTCACATTCCTAAACAACTTGCTCAGGTCCATTGAGGTTTTCATCATGCCTCAACCATCCTCTCAACAACCTCCGTTGTCTTTTAGCCATCAACTCCTTGACTGGCCATTTTGCTTTTGTCCCCATGGGCCATTCATATACCCATCGCGATCTTTCATTTTGTCGCATCTTAAATTCAAGCTCATCCATATTCGTCCTTATATCAGTGAGCTCTTCATCCCTTTCTGCCTTACACTTCAGCTCTGGGTTCTTCCTTCCAGCGCATCTATGACCCTCATTAGCCATCTTGCTATCAATCTGCCCTCCTGGAAAATCTATTGTTGTAACTCTGTAACTCTGAGTTGCTTCAGCTTCTCCCACAGTCCTTTTGACTGTCTTCTTGATTGTTGCCTACCTACAAACAATCATTACAGAGTTTCTAATACTCTGTCTTCCTTTCGCTTGTCTCTGCAAGATGCCTCTGATACCACTTTGACATGCATCAGAGTATTTTCCCTTTCAGATCCCTCTACCTGAAATATACAAACAGAGTTTCAGCTCCGATACCACAACTGACACCGACCCCCAACCCTCGGGTCAAGGTCCACTCACAGGATCGTTCAATTTCCCCTCTGAGCCAAAGCGACTCTTCTGATTCCCCACTGGAATCTCAAAATTTTGATCCACAGGTCCTTCTGTTTTCTCACGGCCTTTGTACACGATCGTTCCCCTTTTTTCGATAGGGAATATATTTTTTCAGGTTTCGAGACTCTCAGCTTCCCGATGTTAAGAGTCCTTGACCCTTGATCTTCCGATCTCCGAAATGTCTATTTTCCAAAACGGCTTTAACTTCAGTTAGTGCCCTGGGCTATACCCTTGTTCCACATGACCTCCCCTTATATGACCGTAGTCCCTTTCGAGGTTTCTTGATGCAAAGCGCCCGACTTCCCATCCTCTGGACTCCCAAAAAGTCAATTCCCGAAATGTCGAAATACCTATGTCCCGACCTTCTTCTCCTTTCGTGATTTCGGGTGTTCAAACGTTGAAATTCTCTAACCTTATGTCTTTAGGATCCCCGAAATGCTGAAACCCGATATTCCAAAATGCCTTTTCCCAGTTCTTCACCTTTCGCAATTTCAGGCTTTCAAATACCGAAGTGCCGAAATGACACCTCTAGAAAATCCTTTCAGAATTTTGCATTTTGGGTTTTCCCGTTACAAGGTTCTCCTCTACCCCTGCTCTCTCACACTCCGGGTATCTGAAATGCTGAAGTGACGATATGACACTTTACTCCTAGCTAAGATCAACGGTCACAATCCACTCTCGAATCGACGGCCCTTTGTAAGAGCCCAGATCTCTCGTCCTCATGATTTTCGAAATCCCAATATCTGGAATGTCGAAATGCTCCAGGAAATGCTCTTCTGAATGCCTTTGGGACTTTTCATTTCATAATTTTGCAAATCCCGTTGCATCAAATCTCTGCTGACCTCTAGTACTCCCGGTACCCGAAGTACTGAAATCCTGAATTCTGGGTTGTCCTCCTCCTGAGCTTGATCAACGGCTCTAAGCCCCTCTTGATCCAATGGCTCAGATCCTTTTGGGGTTCTACTGGTCAAGAGCTTCAAACTCTCACCTCTCGCATTCCTGGTAGCTGAAATTTCGAGATGCCCTCCTTTCGGGATTTTCCTCGAAAGCCTGGATTGTTTCCATGTGTCCTCCTAAGATGGATGGTCCAGATGTCTTCGCTATTTCGTGAATTTCACTGTGGAGTGTCCCGACCTCTCTTCATCGAGACCTCCGAAATCTCGATAACTCAACTATTTTGGGACTTTTCTGGATTCTTAGCTCTGTGTGTGAGGATTAAACCCCGTGCAACTTTTGACCAATCCAATGACTATCGACTGTCGATGTGAGATCTGAAGACTCACAATTGTTCCTCCTATGCATGCCTCCTATGCTACTCCCTGGACGTGGAAACTTCTACGGTCCAGATCTTCTTCCTGGTTTAATCCGACGGCAACTGTGCTCCTCCTAAGCATGTGTGTTCTTCCTGAACTTGGAAGAATTTTCCAAGGGATAAAGGCCTCGACCTTTTCCTATCTTTTGTGAGCTCTTTAGTCTTGAGTCTTGCCTGCATTCCGCACGACACTATTTCTCCTGAGCTTCCCTAAACTCAGACCTTCCAAAGGTTTTTCTCTCTAGCCTCTACAACCTCTTGTGCCCTTTGTGCATAAAAGCACTCTATCTCCTGAGCTTTGTTTTCTTTGAATCCTCAAAGGATTCTTCGACTTCTGCACTCCTTGCAGAGTCTTTGCACACACAAGGTGCTATTCGTCCTGAGCTTTCTCACAAACTCAGATCTCTAAGGAACAAATTCCCTTCTGAGCTTCTATCTTCGACCTCTAAGGAATAAATCCTTTTTTCTTCTCCTTCAAATGGAGAATTTGATGCCCTCCTGGCACTCCTTTACTCAAGCAACCTCTTGCCGAATCTGCAGGGTATTCAACAACCCTGTGAAGATCCTTATCCTTGGACTCTCCTTCAAATTCAGAACTCAATGAGTTCTTCCCTCCTGTACCCTCGCACTTACTCAATGCCCTCCTGGCAGAGTGTCTAGAATCCTTAGTGATTCTGACTTCTGTTGAACTCACAACAGAGTTCCTTCTCAATGCAACCTGTGCACCAACTTAATTCCCACCTCGCAGAGTTCTTGCAGAATCCCACAACGAATTTGTTTCTCTATGAACTCACAGTAGAGTTCTTCCCTTAATGCGACTTACACATATGCTCGATGTCTTCCTGGCATAGTTTTTCAAAACTCCTCAGAGCTTCTGTCTTCTCACCGTGTCTTCTCTCACACAGTATTGCCTCCAAGGTATTCATAAACCTTTAGGTCTTCCTAAGTTTATGACTTCATCTTCTATGCCCTCCTGGCACGCCTTTTTCTGAATCCACAGAATTCAGAAATGCACCCTTATGCACTGCTTGCAGAACCCGCAGCATTCTGTCACACTCTCCTGGTGTGAAGCCTCAAAGACCTCCAACCTTGAAATCAAATAACTCTTGCAAATGCATATATATAACATACATTCACAGCATATATTGAACACACATAGACATTCACACAACACACTAATATGCAGGAAAAAATGCTTCTGTTTGTATTAATAAAAATGCCTCTTTGCAATGGTGTTCCTGAACAGGAACTTTAACAAGGTCTCGGCTCCCTCTCAACTCTCTCTTACTCTATACTATGCTCTATTCTTTCTTGCTCTATCTCCTTACTCTAAACAGATACAATGATCTTTTTACATGAGGGGGCTCTTTGAGCTCTTCCCTCCAAAGCTACCTACCCTATTCAATTTACAATGAATGGGCTGTCTAGTCCAAAATCAGATGTAGATCTCAGCCTTACAAACATTAAAGGCTATCTACAACTATTCCTGTGCAAAGCGCGGCTTCATGGCTCAACGACCTTACATGCATTTATCACATTCAAATTCAAATTTGAAATGAGGGTTGCGCCTCTCTTCATTGAATGCATGCGTCGACATGGGCTAGCTGGCTGGCTGGCTGGTTGACGTGGAGAGATGCTCCTACATCAAGACCAAAACTATGTTTATTGTTTTATTCAATTTAAAAGTCGACACATAATTGTACATCCTAGTTTTTCTTGATGTATTTTATAGTATTAATAAAGATACCCCATTTTATCATATTAATGTTTTAGAGAATATTTATACCACACACTAATTCACGAGCTAAACTAGTTAAAGCGAATGTCTCATACTCAATTAGATCTAACAATCTTACAAAACACATAAGAAGATTATTCATATAGAGGCACACTATCACAATGATTAATAAATTAACAAACAACAACTTTCTCATATGATCACATAATATTATATAAAACAAGCATGAGTTAATAATTCAAACACTCCCCCTTAATGTAATGTACCTAGGGAGGATAATATGGGATACCTAGGATAATATAGGATAATGTACCCAAGGGGGATAATAAATGTAATGTGGCCATTATCAATGAATAATACCACTTCATAGGTGGTGGGTAATAAATGGTCCCACTAGGTTGTTGGACACACCGACCACACTAAGAGGTGTGGGGGGGGTGTGAATCAGTGTAGGGCTCTTCTTACACTTCTTTCAAAACTTAGTTACCAACCACTTCAATTATTATTATTCATTCACAATTAGTTATTTTCATATAAGAACACCATTCATCAATAATAGGGAACATTAAACCATCATCACAATGAACACAAAGAACACCAGATATATGTTGGAAGATTGGTTCTTGTCATTGATGTCAACCCTAGCCATTGGATTTTGGACCCCACAATTGATCAAAGTAGATAGACATGAAGTAAATTACACATGAAAATACAAAAAACATGGATGGATAGTATAATTCATGCCACTTCTAGTGGTATGTGCAACGTCACGTGGATCCTCACAATTTAGGAGAAATGAATTTTTGAAGATGATAATGTGAATTGAAGAAGAAACTACATGCCAGCCCTAATGTTAAAAGGAAGAGACATAAAAGGAATAAATACATCTCATTATACATCCATTTTTCAACACACACAAGTTTATTAATGAACAAGGAGATATAAGTTGAATTTTTGAGGAAATCTGAAGTAAAGAAGGTCGAATTTCAAGGGAGGATGAAGTCTTTTGGTGATGTGTTCTAAGGTATGTTATTTACAGGTCATCTTACCATTTTCACTATAAATTTGTTTCTAGAACAATTCAGATGGTGAAATTTGGAGGCTAATGAGAAGACATATCTAGATACCTATGGTAAAAGTTTCATCTCTTTTTTTTCTATAATTTTGGAGATACACTCTATGGAAGATAAGGTTTTTTACTAGTCCTGAAGCTAGTCATAAACAGGTGTTTCGGGTAAAACAGACGTAAATTATTCATAGACAATCCAAATAAAGTGAGACCAATTGCAATGGAAAGAGTACGGGTTGTAGTTTCTTGTGTACAAATGTTAGAATCAGATGTTGAATATCGAGTGCGGGGTATTATGTACAATTTATGTCTTCTGAATAAACCAGAATTGAATAAGGTCTACCATTTTCTCTATAAATCCTTTTCTGGGAGGATTCAAGGAGTGAAACTTGGAGGAGTTTCAGAGAATACATTGAGTAATATTATCTATAGGATCAAAGTATTCCAAGAAGTGAAGAATTACAGAATTTGAAGAAGTCTCAAGAAGCATTATCATGTTCTATGTGATGGTTGGTTGATGGTGATAATTTAATGTAAAGTTTTATTATCTCTCGTATATTCTTGGGTGGAAGGAAGGGGAAAGGATGAACAGGTCAACCCTCTCTTGATATTGGAGGATTGTATCTTCCTTTTGGAGGTTTATCCCTCCCTTTATATTTGGAAACTATCTCTACCTTTGGAAGTCATTACTTCCTTTGAACAATAATAGATGATTACTTCTTATATATTGTGCATGGTGTATTGGTGTATCTCCTATACTATATTTCATTGTTCATTGTGTTAGTGTCAGAAGTCACTCCTGGATTGCTTGCAGGAGCATAGCTCAATGCCCATCAGTTTTATGTCATGATTTGTTTAATGGGGTGATCAGATGGGTAAAGACTCAAGAAAATATAGCTTTAAGTTGGTAAACTAGGCCTGGTATGTAGAAAGCAAGGGAGGTCTTGATCCAACTTCTGTCAGTAAATGATTAAAGGGTGGAAGAAGGAATACTTGTGAGAAGGGTGAGTGAAACTGCCTCAGGCAACAGGCCTTCGGAATCTTGAGGACAAAAAAATCGGAAGCCAAGATCCTCTTGGTCCAGAGCTTCAAGGAGCTGAGGGGCGACTCGACTGAATCCTTCAATTCCAAGTCGTTTCAGCGTTGAGAACGTCACAAAACCGATTAGAAACAATGTAACTACTACATTGATCCAACCTACATCATCCTATAACAACCAAAACTCGACTGGATCCTCCAATTCCGAGTTGTTCTAACACAGTAAACAAAGAGATGGAAGGGAAGCTGACATCCATAAAGTAAGAAATCTAAAATGCCTTATACATTAACCAAAGCGACCAACGCTTCATCAAAAACTTACAATCGAGATATTTGCTCAACCATAGATCCTTACAAAATACAAAGACTGAGTCTATATACTCAGGAAAATTCACCTCACAAAGGCGTGTCCAGTCACCCAAAGCTTGTTGTCCCTTCAGTCAAACTCGTACTGATATCTTTCTTTAAGCGCCACCGTAACTACGCATGGCTCCTGTAAGGAGGGTAGCTGAGCCATTAAGTGTTGGGCCAGTGTGCGCAGAATTCTCTATCGAGTCGAGGGCTTCGACATGGATTCTTTGAAAAAATCGATACACATGACCTCTTCGAGCAGGTCGCTTGCCAGACCCTCCATTCCCACACTTAATGAATGAAAGGAGGTTTCAACCACCCGATCTTGCCATCATTTACTCCAGGCGAGAAACATTATGGAGATCGGATCCGATGGCACCTAGAGATCGCGATGATCCCCTCTGTAATTGAACTCGGTGCCTTTGGCCTTTTTTACATAGCTCCTTTCTTTCTCCAAGTGACCACGGATTGTGACCACATGCTTATTCCCAAGGTGTTTTCGGCGTTCGCGAATATGAAGGGGCTGATCCTTGCTGATCGAAATCGCGATGAGTGATACGCCGAGACGGCTTAATCTGGCGCAACACATCCCTCTAGATCTGATGACTCTTAACTCTCCCGACGATACAATGGGCTTGAGTCTGGGACACCCCTGGCACCTCACGCATCGAAATATAACGGAGCTGCTCTTTGCGCCTTAGAGACTTGATGGGCGAAACGCCGAGATGGATCAATTTGATGCCAAGTGTCCCCTTTAGATAGATGGCTGAAAATGTTTCATGATGTCGCGGGCCCCAGTTTCGGCGCTTTCAGCGCTGTCGGGGTTCGGGGTTTCGCGATGTTCAAAGACATAAAACCTTCACCCTTTGCACCCGTGATTGCTGAAAAGCCGATGTGACAAGATCTCATGCCACGTGCCCTTTGCGGTGAACGGTTTTCATCCATTCCTGAACATGCTATGGGTGCTATCCGTTGCGCTAAACTTGGCGTAGCTTACTAATCGTGATTTCCCGCCCATCGCTGATCTGATTCTTTGGATACATCCTGAATGTTGAAATCGGAGCACTCGCTCACTTGACCTGGGCCCAAAATGGATTTCTTCTGTGTGTTGTGCTTGGGCGCTTCTCGTGCAACCTGCAGACCCGGATATCCCTATGCCAAAGACAAGTAATGTTGCTAACATTAGGCTCCACGGGGGATAGAGTTGTCCCTGTGATGCTCTAAGGACTCATGTTGCAGTTCTAGTGCCTTGCTGATGGGCTATGGATTCATTTACTAAGCCGAAACAATAAAAGTAAAAACAAAGAACAGAACGGGAAATATTTACAAAACATAGGAGCCATCGATGGCTTAGACAAAACATTTTTTAAGAAAATGCCCATTTACTGGGCTGCTGAAAACTTCTCCACCCTCCAAATCCTAAAGTCGATATGTGTTATTGGAGAAAACCTATGATATTTTGAAGGGCCCTATCCACATGGCTTCAAATTTGTCATGCTTGCCCTTGTCTTGTTTAGGAGCATCCCATTTCAGTACCAGGTCTCCTACCTGGAACTCCTCCTTCTTGGCTTTCTTATCAAAAACCTGCTTGATCCTTTGCTGGTGGTCCTGAACTCTGATCATCACCTGCTCTCTGACCTGTTGGACTTCTACCAGTTGGTGAATCCTTCTGACCATGTCATTAGGCTCTTCTTGATAATCCTGGAAGAATTTCGCTACAGGAATGGCCAGCTGAGAAGGGAAGACAACTTCTGCTCCGTATACTAACTGGAAAGGGGAGATGACTATAGATCTCTTTGTAGTCACCCGATTAGCCCATAGAGCAAATTTCAGCTTTGAATTCCAAGCCCTTTTGCTGTCCTCCAATAATCTTTTGATGATCCTTATGAGACTTTTATTGGAGGATTCTTCTAAACCATTTCCCTGGGGATAGTATGGAGTGGAGTGAATCAGCTTAATTCTGAATTGCTCACAGAACTTAACCAGTGGTTCAG
Organism: Picea engelmannii; assembly: GCA_009831015.1. Taxonomy (NCBI): domain Eukaryota; kingdom Viridiplantae; phylum Streptophyta; class Pinopsida; order Pinales; family Pinaceae; genus Picea; species Picea engelmannii. The sequence goes on from ML823697.1 coordinate 81,497, forward strand.
CCTTGAATGAGGTTGCATTATCTGTGACAATTTTACTCGGGCAGCCGAATCTTGTGATGAGGTCCTCCAAGAATTCAATGATTACCTTGTGGGAAGCACTCCTGGTAGGGATAACTTCAATCCACTTGGTAAAGAAATCTGTAGCAGTCAGGATCCACCTGTGCTACCCACTGGAAGCAGGGTGAATTTCTCCAATGAAATCTAGGCCCCACTGCTGGAAAGGTCCTGAAAGGACCACAGGACGTAAAGGCAGAGACTTGAGCTGTTTCTTTCCTGAAAATCTTTGACCTTTGATACAAGCCCGGACCCTTTTGCATACGTCAGTGAATACAGTGGGCTAGTAGTATCTGGCCCTGAGGATTTTGTGGGTTGTGGCCTTCCAGGAGTGGTGTCCTCCACATAGGCCACTGTGAAATTCAAACATGATCCTATCGGCCTCTTGTGGATCCATGAATTTTAACAGTATCCCTAGGGGGTCTTTCTAGTATAAGATTTGATCAATAAGGAAATATCTAACTACCTTGAGCTTCAGAGCTCTTTCTTTGTTTCTCGGCAGGCCATCTGGAAACAAAGGACATCGGGCCAATGGGGGCTCCCTTTGAGGGTTTCTTTCAGACAGCCGACCCTAATGGATTATTGAGCATTCGTTGATGAAACTTATCCCCAAATCTTGGCAATTGCTTCAGCCAATAGCTTGGCTAGACCCTGACCTTTGATCAATTTGGTAGGCTTTATTTCCAGGTCAAATTCCAGAATCTGGGCGATCCACTTACTCCTCCTTCCGTCTATGTCAGGTTGAAGAAGAATGTCTTTAATAGCAGCTGAGGGGACGTAAGCGATGATTTTTGACTGCAGGACATAGATTCTGAATGCCTTGAGAGCCTTTACCGAGGCATAGGCTTTCTTCTCCATAGCGTCATACCCGACTTCGGCATCCCTCAATGCTCGGCTAAAGTAGGCGATAGGCTACTCAAATCCGCCCTTGTTTGTCTGTAACAAAACAACAGCCACCGTGTTAGGTGAGGCAAAGGAGAAAATAAGGAAATCCTTTGAGTAGTCGGGGCTAATAGGAACAGGGGCTTCTGTCAAAGCCTTCTTTATTTGCTCAAAGGAATGTAGCGATTCAGAAGTCCACTTCACTTCATTTCCTTTCCTTAACATGGCTGTTATAAGTTTCACCTCTTCAACAAAGTTAGGCACAAACCTCCTCAGAAAATTAAACTTGCCGAGGAAAGATTGGACCTCCTTCTTGGACCTTGGGATTGATAAGGCTCGTATCACCTCAACCCTGCTAGGGTCAATCCTGACTCCTTCCGCTGATACTATGTGGCCTAGTAATTTTCCCTCCTACATGGCGAACAAATATTTCTTGGGGTTTAATGAAATGCCAAACCTCCTGCATTTCAGGAAAACCTTCCTGAGATGACAACAGTGTTCTTTATCAGATTTTGAAAACACTGTGATGTCATCCAGATAGATGACCACAAATTTATCCTTTTTCCCGACGAAAGCTATGTCCATGGCACGCTGGAATGTTTCCCCTTCATTCATTAGCCCAAACGACATTTTGGCATACATGAATGTGCCCCATGGAGTGGTGAATGTTGTCTTTTCCCTATCCTATAGTAGAACAAAGACTTAATTGTAGCCAGAGAAACCATCAATCATGGACATCCTGGAAGCTCCTGTTACCCTCTGTAGTATATGTTCCATGTTTGGCAAGGGGTAGTTATCCTTTCGTGAGCTCCTGTTCAGGTTTCTGAAGTCTACACAGAGTCGGATCTCTCCATTCTTTTTCCTTACTGGCACCAAGTTGGCCACCCACTCTGAATACCTCAATGGTACAATGATCTGAGCTTGAAGTAGCTTCTTCACTTCCCTCTCCATGATAGGCAGCAACATAGGATTGATCTGTCTCAACTTCTGCCTAAATGGATTTGCCTCCTCTTTTAGTGGTATTTTATGCTCGATGATAGAGGTGTCATAGGTTTTGAGGTCTTCGTAGGTCCAGGCAAACACATCAGCAAGTTCCCTCAAAAGTCCAATGTATTCGGACCTCTGCTCCTTTGTTAGACTTCTCGACAATTTGACAAACTTGGGCTCACTCTCGGTCCCAATGTTGCACTGAGTAGTACCAGTGTCATCCTCCGAGGTCCCTCCTTTTAATGACACATCATTTCTATCAAAAAGCCTTTCCAAAGGAACCAATCCTCTTGGAATATGATTGTTGGGCAGCTGCACAATGTTACGCTCTGCAATCTTATTCAAAAAATTACCCCCACCAAGATCTTCTTTAGAGACAGAGTCTTGGTCGATGTGCATCTATGAAAATTCTTCGACAGTCTCCAAGAACTTCCTGATCTCGAGATCGTCCTCAAATACCTTCCAATGTTTAATGTTGTCAGGTATGGAGGGCCTATATTTCACTTTCACATCATATATGAATTTAGGCAGCAAGGGTACTTTGAAATTACTTGCTGATGTAGCCAAGGAATCTGCCATCATGTTCTCCTCTCTTGGGCTGAAAGAAATGTTAAATGCTGAGAAGAAACTGTCAACTAGGTCCCACACCTCATTTCTGTAACTTCTGAGTCAAGGGTGCTTAGCCTGATAAGCATTTCTGATTTGTTGGACCACCAACTCTGCATATTCGAACACTGCTACCTCCTGAATTCCCATTTCCCTTGAGGCTCTTAACCCCAGGACAAGAGATTCATACTCTGCCACATTGTTGGTAGCTTCAAATTCTAATTTGTATAACAGAGATATGGTTTCTTGAGCAGGTGACACAAAAACCACCCCAGCTCCAGTGCCTTCCCTGGAAGAGGCTCCATCAAAGAACATTTTCCAGACAGGGGTGATGGAGGGAGGAAATTTAGGGGAAATGGTGGGCTGCTTTTTGATTTTAAGAGGAGGTTCGAGAGCATGGGTGAGCTGAAGCACACTGGAACCTAAATCAGTGTCTAAGGGGAAAATGGGATGGTTGGTAGGGTTGGCCTCATCACTGATTATATAGGCCAATTGGGGTTCCCTGTATAGTCTTCTATGCTCTCCTCCAAACACTGGGATAGTAGCGTATGTGAGGTCCATCTGCAAGGTTCCCCCTAGTCTTTTAATCCAATATCTTGATAACAGCATACCGAACTTGGGGGGGACATCGGCCACTACAATATCCATGACCACACTTTTCATGGGCAGCTGAAACAAGGTCACGACCAGGTCTTTGATAACTCCTAGACACTGAACCTTTCTGGAGTCAAAGGAATAGAGGTCATGATAGGCTCGGGTGACTTCTAGCCCTAACTCTTCCATGACAATTTTGGACATGAGGTTGTGGGAAGATCCCAAATCCATCAAGCAGTTGTGCAGCACCTTGTCATGTATGTTCAGGGAAGTGTAGAAGGGAGGGGATGAGTCATTCTTATCTTCTACCATAGGACCTAGGATAAATGTAGGATTTTCATCTTGTAAATTGATGGAGTCTGTGGGAAGGCATGGGACCTTAGACTGTAAAAGATTAGAGAAACATTTCTTGAATCCTTCATGTTTAATTAATTCTGTCAGGGGCATAGGGATTCTAATTTTTTGAATTTCATGCTCGAAATTAAAAGAAGATGAGAGCTTTGGGATTTCTCTTATTTTGGGAGCATGACTCTGGATAATGGGAGAGAGGGTTTGGGTCTTCTTACCTCTGTGATTGTTTGTTGCTTCATTAGCAGGCCTCTCTGTTCTAGTGAGCTACTCAGGGAAATCATGTGCTACTGCCTTCTTCTGGGACCTCAGGTCATACCTGCCTTGGCGGCCACTAGTCTTGTTTCCCTTGCTCAGCTCATTTAGCTGACTGTCCATGAGAGACTCCTCATATGATGATTGAGTGAGATGAGGAAAAGGAGGAGTGTCCCCGAAGCAATGGATTTCAGGATCTATCTCATCTGTTTCCCCTTCTTCCCCCTCGGCCACAAAATTGTTTTGGAAAGGGGCCTAAATCTTCTGGTGTTCTCTGTCTCTTCCCCTCTCCCTTTTCACATTAGGGGGAGTAAAATTGTTCGGCCTCCTGAAACCTCCTTTGTTTTCGGCGTTTTTAAGGACCTTGTATGTTTGCCTCCCCTCGACTTTCATTCTCTCCATCTCTGTAGGCAGAGACTTCACCATCTTGTTCAGTTCATCCACTTGAGGGTGGGGCACCGATGATCCAGAAGTTGAGGCTTCCGACCTTCTCTTTCTTCTGTCTGTGTCAGTCTTGTTTCTCATTCTATCATATGATAATACATTGGATTCCACTTCTATGGTTGCATCTTTCATTTGAGCTAAGGAGGTGGCTCTTCTTTCTCTCAGTAACAGACAAAAATCGGGGCCAAACGCACTGGCATAAGAAAGTTTGGCCAAGGCTTCTGAGGGTTTTATCTCGGCAGGAATTTTATTATACATCTTATTAAATCTTTTGGAGAAGTTAGAGACAGAATCTCCATCCATTTTCTTCAAAGATCCGAACTCCATCATGTAATACATGAAATCCTTCCTATCTCCCCACTGCCTCAGGAAAGCACTGTCTAGAGCTTCGATCCTAGCAATAGATCTGAGGGCCAGTCGTCTAAACCATTTTCTCACCACACCATCCAGGATCTGGACAAAGAATCTCATCCATACATATTCATTTTCAATGTTGAGGTTGTCTGCATAACTATAGAAAGCAGTCAGGTGTTCTTCGGCAGTTATGTCTCCTTCCCTAGTGAACTTGGGCATATACTTCAAGTAGTCTCCAGCAGGGAGAGGATTCATAGGATGGGGTAGGATTAAGGGAGAATATCTAGCAGTGACTATGGAATCCATTCTATTCAGAGGGGGATTAGCACCAGCCATAGGAATATTAGGTGGAGTAGAACTTGGAGGAGAAGGAGTTCGTGAAGGAGCTACTGGGAATGAGTCTCGAAGTGGAGTGGGAAATAAGAGGGGATTTAAGGAGAAAGCTAATGAGCTCAAGTCAGCAGGTGTTTTTCTTTGTGTAGGAGTGGGGAAATCTTCTGTAGTCCTGGGTCTATGCCAAGGTACAACTTCAGAGGAGAGGGGAGTGACAAGGATTTCTCCCTCTAATCCTAGACCAGGAGGGGAAAACTCCGTAGGAACACTCCCAAAATTTAGGAAACAAGAAACCTCTGAAGGAGGTCTATTAAGAAACTGAGGTGGAGAAAATGGAGTTCTTACAGAAGGAGATGTCGGATTACCTGTTTCGGCGGTGGAAGCGTCTTCTTCAAGGGCCTTTCCTTTTCTGAGAACCACCTCTGGATTAGTTTCAGGTGTAGCTAGAGGCAGCTGTGGATGAGACCGCGTGTGTCTACCTCTGAAAGCCACAACTAATAGGGCAGGTTTTCCCCAGTGGAGTCATCACAATGGAGTCACCAGGTGCATAGTAGAAATCTTCAAAGGCTCTGATACCCGATGCACCTTCAGAATCAGAGGCTCAATGTCATTCAAATCCGGGGAAAATTTTCAACTTCGTCCCCGACAACGGGGCCAGAAATGTTACCGTCAGAAGTCACTCCTGGATTGCTTGCAGGAGCAGAGCCCAACGCCCATCAGTTTTATGTCACGATTTGTTTAATGGGGTGATCAGATGGGTAAAGACTCAAGAAAATATAGCTTTAACTCGGTAAATTGGGCCTGGTATGTAGAAAGCAAGGGAGGTCTTGATCCAACTTTTGTTAGTAAATGATTAAAGGGTGGAAGAAGGAAGACTTGTGAGAAGGGTGAGCGAGACTGCCTCGGGCAATAGGCCTTCGGAAGCTTGAGGATGAAAAACTCGGAAGCCAAGATCCTCTTGGTCCAGAGCTTTAAGGAGCTGAGGGGCGACTCGACTGAATCCTTCAATTCCAAGTCGTTTCAGTGCTGAGAACGTCACAAAACCGATTAGAAACAATGTAACTACTACATTGATCCAACCTACATAATCCTATAACAGCCACAACTCGACTGGATCCTCCAATTCCGAGTTGTTCTAACACAGTAAACAAAGAGATGGAAGGGAAGCTGACATCCATAAAGTAAGAAATCTCAAATTCCTTATACATTTACCAGAGCGACCAGCGCTTCATCAAAACCTTACAATCGAGAGCTTTGCTCAACCATCGATCCTTACAAAATACAAACACTGAGTCTATATACTTAGGAAAATTCACCTCACAGAGGCGTGTCCAGTCACCCAAAGCTTGTTGTCCCTTCAGTCAAACTCGTACTGATATCTTTCTTTAAGCGCCACCTTAACTATGCATGGATCCTGTAAGGAGGGTAGCTGAGCCATTAAGTGTTGGGCCAGTGTGCACAGACTTCTCTGTCGATTCAAGGGCTTTGGCATGGATTCTTTGAAAAAATCGATACACAGGACCTCTTCGAGCAGACCGCTTGCCAGACCCTCCATTCCCACACTTAATGAATGAAAGGAGGTTTCAACCACCTGATCTTGTCGTCATTTACTCCAGGCAAGAAATATTATGGAGATCGGATCCGATGGCACCTGGAGATCATGATGATCCCCTCTGTAACTGAACTCGGCACCTTTGGCCTTTTTTACATAGCTCCTTTCTTTCTCCAAGTGACCACAGACTCTGACCACATGGTTATTCCCAAGGCATTTTCAACGTTCACGAATATGAATGGGTTGATCCTTGCTGATCGAAATCGCGATGAGCGATACGTCGAGATGGCTTAATCTGGCACAACGCGTCCCTCTAGATCTGACGGCTCTTAAATCTCCCGACGATACAGTGGGCCCGGGTCCAGGACTCCCCCGGCACCTCGTGCATTGGAATATAATGGAGCTTCTCTTTGCACCTTGGAGATGCAATGGGTGAAACGCCAAGATGGCTCAATTTGATGCCAAGTGTCCCCTTTAGATAGATGGCTGAAAATGTTTCATGATGTCGCCGGCCCCAGTTTCGGTGCTTTCGGCGCTGTCAGGGTTCGAGGTTTCACGATGTTCAAAGACATAAAACCTTCACCCTTTGCACTCACGACTGCCGAAAAGCCGACGTGACCAGATCTCGTGCCACGTGACCTTTGGGGTGAATGGCTGTCATCCATTCCTGAACATGCTATAGGCACTATTGGTTGCGCTAACCTTGGCGTAGTTTACTAATCGCGATTTCACGCCCACCGTTGATCTGATTCTTTGGATACATCTTGAACGTTGAAATCGGAGCGCTCACTCGCTTGACCTGGGCCCGAAATGGATTTCTTCTATGTGTTTCACTTGGGCACTTCTCGTGCAACCTGCAGACCCGGATATCCCTATGCCGAAGACAAGTAATGTTGCTAACACATTGCATAGTCTTCATTTCTTATTGGATATAAATTGAATACATGATCTGATTGAAGTACAAGTTCAAAAATACTAATTTCTCTAAATACTGATTCACCTCTCTCTCGGTATTTCCAACAATTGGAATCAGAGCAGATTGCCTTCAGAACAGTTTAACCACTAGAAGGAAAATCCTGAGCAGAGAGGGATGACTACGAGCACATTCCAAATGGGATTCAATGATTTGATGGCAGAAATTATGCATACTGGAGTGATAGAGTGAAAACTTACCTAACATCTTTGGGAGTAGACATTTGGTACTTAGTTGTAAATGGCTATGTAATCCCAAAGAATGCTCCAACTGATCCAAATGAAAAGAAGCTCATGAGTTGTAATTAAAAAGCTAGACATGTTATTCTAGGAACATTGGCACCAACCATTGCTAGCAAAGTTATGGGTTGCAACACTGCTAGAGAGGTATGGGAAAAACTCAAGAGTATTTATGAAGGTAATCCAAAAGTTAAGCAGGTCAAGCTTCAACGACGTAGAGCATAATTTGAAAATTTGAAGATGGATGAAAAGGAAGATATTACAACCTATTTTATTAGAGTTGATGAAGTTTTTAATGCTAATAGAGGATTAGGTGAAGATCTCATTGAATCTTTGGTTTTACAAAAAGTGTTGAGATCGTTTCTCTTGAAGTATGATGCTAAGGTCTCCGCCATTGAAGAAACTGGGGACTTGAACAAAACGACAATGGATGAATTACATGGGTCTCTTATAGCATATGAAATGAGAACGGGTACAGAAAGTGACCAACCAAACAATGAAGCAACCTTTAAATACATAAATAAGACAAAATACAAGGATAATTACCTTGATGAAGAAATAGCAAATTTCATAAGAAGGCTCGAGAAGGGAAATGGCAGATACAAAGGTAAGTATCCTCTCAAATTATTTAACTGTGGTAGAATAGGACATATTTATGAAAAATGCTACTATAAAAAGAGAAGTCTCAACAATAAAAAGAGCTTCTACTCCAAGGATGATGACATCTCCTCAGATGAGAGTCATGAAGAAGATAATGATGGAGGAGAAGTCCTCTTCATAACCCAAGAAACCCGGGATGATGATCACAAGAGTTCTAAAAAAGAATAAATCATTTCTGAAGAATATTCAGATGAAGAAACCAACCTTGATTCCTTTTGGTCATACAAAGACATTGTAGAGAGTGAACAAGAAGAGGAGAATCTTGAAAAGTTGAAGCATGTTGAAACTGAAAATAACAAGCTTAGAAACACAAACATAATACTAAAAGGTGAATTGAGTAGTTGTGAAGAAGAGAATTACAAGATTGAAAAGACCATTGATAGATTGAAGGAATGATTAGAAGATTATGAGAAATTGAAAGAAGAATTGGATCACACAAAAGGGGAGCTACTATTGACAATAGAAAAGTTGAAGAAGTTTGAAAAAAGCACTAAAACATTAGATGAGATCCTTAGCATTCAAAGATCTCCAAACGACAAGACAGGACTAAGATACAATGAAAGTTTGAAGACAACAAAATAAGAGAAGGAATATGAAAATGATGAAACCAACACTCCAGAGAAAGTTGAACAACAAGATAGAAGACTAGAATTCAGAAGGAATGAGACATCAGGAAGATCCTCTCCCATCATGTATGAAACAAATAATTATGAAGGAAACTACAAAAGAATAGATCGTGAACCCAGATGGACCACACCACAAAGAAGATCACTTACTCACAAGTATCAAAATTTCTTTCTTGGACATTGTTATACTTGTGAAAATTTTGTACACAAGGAAATCAATTGTAGAATCAATGAAAGGAATAACTACTCAACCTACATGAATGGTGCAAATAGTAGATATGGAAATGTTCATAGACCTGTCAACATAAATAATAATCCATTTGACCAATTAATGGATCAAAATATTGTATGCTACAAGTGCAATAATCTTGGTCACAAAGCACGAGATTGCAGAGAGAAGAAGGAAGATAATCCTATGCCAAATGTCCCTATACCAACTACAACATGGAAAAGGAAAGAAATTCCACATAATGAAAACTGTTGAATAGCATTTGTCGCTAAAGAATGCAAATAATAAGATGAATGGTTCATAGACATTGGGTGCTCATCTCATATGACCAGAGATCAAAGTAAATTTGTCATCTTGAAGAAAAAGGGTGGAAATGTTGCATTTGGAGATGACTCATCTACCAAAATACTTGGAAAAGGAACTGTAAATCTTGGAAGTGAAAATGTAAAAGTAGGAAAAGTCTTATTGGTTGAATATCTAAAGCATAATCTCCCCAGTGTTAGAAAAATATGTTATCAAGGATACACTCTTACGTTTGACTCCTAAAAATGTAAAATCAGATAAAAGAACTCAGGAAGATTGGTTGCAAATGAAACAAGAAGACCGAACAACATATACATCCTAGACATGAAGAAGAGAGAGAATAAAAAAGCCACACAAAATGATTCCTTGGAATAAAAATCCCCAAAGACCAAAAATAAGGATGAAGTATTATTGAGTGCCACATGTTCAGGGGGAGCAGCCCCAAAGAAGAAGGTTACATTATGCCATTGAACTTAGGGGGAGTAATCCCACCCTTTTCCATTGATTTCAAAGGGGGATAGAAATTGGGATCATGATGAAAGGGGGAGAATAAGTGTTTCCATCAATTACAAAGGGGGATATTGTTGGAAGATTGGTTATTGTCATTGATGTCAACCCTAGCCATTGGATTTTGGACCCCACAGTTGATCGAAGTAGATAGACATGAAGGAAATTACACATGCAGATACAAAAACCATGGATGGATAGTATAAGTCATGCCACTTACGGTGGTATGTGGCATGTCTCCTAGATCCTCACGATTGAGGAGAAATTAAGTTTTGAAGATGACAATGTGAATTGAAGAAGAAACTACATGCCGGACCTAATGTTAAAAGGAAGTGAAATAAAGGGTATAAATGCATCTCATTATACATTAATTTTTCAACACACACAAGTTTTTTAATGAACAAGGAGATACGAGTTGAATTTATGAGGAAATCTGAAGTAAATAAGGTTGAATTTCAAGGGACGATGAAGTCTTTTGGTGATGTGTTCTAAGGTATGTTATTTACAAGTCATCTTACCATTTTCGCTATAACTTTGTTTCTAGAATGATTTAGATGGTGAAATTCGAAGGCTATTGAGAAGACATACCTAGATACTTGTGGTAACAATTTCAACTCTTTATTCGATATAATTGTGGAGGTACACTCTGTGGAAGATAGGGTTTTTGACTAGTCCTGAAGCTAGTCATAAACAAGTGTTCCGGGTAAAACAATCATAACTTCTTCATAGATAATCCATAAGAAGTGGGACAAATTTCATTGGAAAGAGTACGGTCTATAGTTTCATGTGTACCAATTTTAGATTTGGATGTTGAATATTGAGCATGGGGCATTATTTACAATTTCTCTCTCCTGAATAAAGTAGAATTGAATAAGGTCTACCATTTTCTCTATAACTCCTTTTTTGGGAGGATTCAAGGAGTGAAACTTGGAGGAGTTTCAGAGAATACATTGAGTAATATTATATATAGGATCAGAGTCTTCCAAGAAGTGAGGAACTTCATAAGTTGAAGAAGTCTCAGAAAGCATTATCAGGTTCTATGTGATGGTTGGTTGATGGTGATAATTTAATGTAAAGTTTTATTATCTCTCATATATTCTCGGGTGGAAGGAAGGGGTAAGGATGGAGATCTCAAACCTCTCTTGATATTGGAGGATTGTATCTTCCTTTTGGATGTTTATCCCTCCCTTTTTATTTGGAAGTTGTAGCTACCTTTGGAAGTCATTACTTCCTTTGACCAATAATACATGATTATTTCTTATATATTGTGCAAGGTGTATTGGTGTATCTATTATATTATTTTTCATTGTTCATTGGATAGTATTCATTTATGATTGGATATAAATTGAATACATGATTTGATTGAAGTACAAGTTCAAAAATACTAATTTATCTAAATATTGATTCACCCCCCTCTCAGTATTTCCAACAATATATGTGTAATATTTTGTATTATGTTGTTACATGAGACTACACTCTCCAAGGTTTATCAACACCAACAGAAAAGAGCACCAACTCCAAGAGAGTACCAAATCTCAATAAAAGACTGTTGGAAGCCAACATTTTGTTGATTTTTATCACAATTAAAATCACCACAAAGATATTATACCTTTTTGTAGATGCCACCTCCTTAAATTTATAAACAGTCATGTTTTTGGGCTTCGAGGCGATGATTGGGATAAACTTATCTTATTAACTCATTCATTTGAATTTCCATTTGTTTGTTTTAAAATTCATGACTGTAAGCATGAAGTTTAAACAAAACCTTGGTTTGGGATAATGATGTTATAGTTGTATTGTGAAATTTTAGTTTGAAGGCACCCATATATTGCTAAGATTCAAGTTTTATGAACTCATTGATTGATTCACTATCACAATTTTTATGTATTATGGGTATCATGACATAATTGGTTTTATGGTTGATCGTTGGTTTTAATTTGTGAAATGTATGAATGTGCAAACATTGGATTAACATTGGATATGTGTTTCATGCTCTCAACAGTCATATCAACATTCATATCTCTTGGTATAGGTCTGATGTACCCACGACTTTACCCCACCCTGTTGTCTTGTGCATTAATGAAACCATTCGTTATTTGAATTGGTGTTTGATACTGGTGTAGGGTTTGATTTTCATTATGGGTAATGGCTCATAGTTTTGCGAGCCATCTAGTTTTTTGCTTTCCCAAACTCATATTATTAAGTTATGGCAGTCTCCAAACTTCCTAGTTTTCGGGCCATTGTAGTTTGCAATGACCTCTCTCTGCTACTTGTTTATTGGAAGCCTAAGTATCCCTCCTATGATATCTATTGGGTCTATTTCATGGTGGCCATGGCCCTTGTGGTTCAAATCGAACTGAACGGATGTAAAGATATTATTTCCCACAATGATGCCATCGATGATTTGAAGGTTCACGGTTGGGATATCTTCCTCAAAAAATTTGATGGTCACAACCTTGTAGTCACATAGGCCTTTTCACAGACATTTGATGGGTTTAGGGCCAAGGTCAGGGATGTGCAATTGGAGGGCACAAAAGACTCTGTCGCCCAAGCAACAAGACTCCCATAGGCAGGTGAAAATTGGTTTAAGAATGCCAAAATGGAGGATGTTCCATGGAACCTGTTCATGGTCTCTCGCAAGTTTACTTGTTTCCCTAAAGGTGTTCCTATTAACCTATTGAAACCATGATGGCACAACCTTATTTTGATTTTGAAACAGTTTATAACCTACGAGGGAAGGTATGTTTTGGTCTTTTTTAACCACATCTGACTTCTTATGTTATTCATAGCGTTTGAATTGAACATGTCGTTCTACCTGTTAATGAGTCTATACAAAATGTCGAAATGCTTTAAGAGATAGAGCATGACATCTCTACCAAGCCTCTTTTATCACAGGATCATAAAAATCCTATTTATATCTCACCTATCACAAATCGAAGATAATTGGGAAAGTTTCCTGAGTTGAAATGGTTTTTCCCAGACCGACAACACAGTGAACCCACCTTTAAATGTAAGCCCAATTTTTTATAGTCCTGTGACCAAAAGTCAAGGTTTCATTCCACCGGATGGATGTGAAATTAATGAATCTGTTTCCATTGCTTTGCAAAACCTCATGGTTAAGAAATCACGATGTATTTATCGTCCAATAAATCATTGGAACAGGTAGTTGACAAATTAAAAGGAAAAGTTTCCCCTTTTCTTTCTAATGAACCTAATCAGAACCATAGTGACAAACCTACTGTTAGGAAATTTCGTAAAGGTAAGAAAAAGAAAAGTCCAGATTTGAATTTCATAAACAAGAGGTATGGTCGATTGATATTTAGGAGTTTAAGGAATCGAAAAAAGTATCATTTGATATTGATCTCTATGAGTGAGGTCAATGATCACTGTTCAGATGAAGAAATCAACGACTTACTTGCTCGGGAAGATCCAGATAACCAATCTCTCAAAAATAAAATTGTCGGTCAGGTTAAGCAGTATGATTTTGTCTCTAGGTTACGTCTATGTCTCAAAGGACAAGAGGGTTTCACTGGCATTGGTCATGACTTGAAAAAAGCCACAGGGAAACACGGAATACCCATTGCTGAAAACATTCCACATCGGTCGACTATTGCACCAGTACATTGTGACAGTTGCTTAGATTGGATAGAACGTTATTACAAGGACATTATGTTGTTACAGGCAGAAGTAAAATGTATGGTTGCTCACAATTCTTTACTTGAACAAGAAAACCAAGAGCTGAAAGCATGCATAGAGCAAGCAAATAAAAGACCCAAAAAATCTGGTAATCTAATCATAAAAAATGCAACCAACTTCAATGCCATCATTAATTCAGAACTATATGATCCTTCACTTGCTAATTTCTAATGGTGAAAATGATTTTGTTTGATTTTATTTCATTCTGTTATGAAAAATTAAAATAGGAATATTTAATTTCGATTTTCTTTGATAATAATAAGACTAGCTACAGAAGCTTTGATTCTGTAGCCAGTCTATTTCTGAATATTTGTTAGCATTATTTCCTGAGTATCAATTTCATTTTTTCTATCTACAGGAAGATGATAATTATGTTGTTGTTTACATGGATAAACCATCTTGGATCATATGCTCTATTATTCACTAGTTTCTTTCTTTTATGTTTATAAAAATTTGTTATTATTTTGCCAAACCAACTCCTACAAGAGTGATTTTCAGTTGTACTATTTTTGTAATACTATATATTTTGGGGGGATTGCACTCTATCTTGGATGATAAGAGTATGCGAATCCTAAGCTAGTTTAAATAGTAATGAACGTTAGTAGTGAAGACATCTTTGGCTGGGATACATGTTGGGCCCCAACAAATCCCCCTAAATGTTTACAAAATTTAAAGGGCCCCCATTAGAATCTTGATAATTATGATGAGCTACAGAATCAACATTTTCAAATAGTTTCATACCTTGGCTTGCTTTGAGACAAACTTAAGACATTCACTATAGTATGAGACATTCATTACAAGAGTATATGTCAAAATTTAGAAATGAGCATAGAAATCTCAATTTAAACAAAAATGTTAATTTTTATCAATTGTTTACTTTCGTTTAAATTATGTTTATGTGTTCTTTCTTTTGCTCATTAGCAAGTTTGACTATTTTGAATAATGGGTTCAATACTTCATAAAACAATATCTTGGTTGGTTTCTCATTTTCATAAAATCATTTGGTGATATTAATTAATTAAATTATTTTTTCATTTTGCATCTCATTTCAAATAATAATAATAATAATAATAATAATAATAATAATAATAATAATAATAAAGAATTATCTATCATTTCTTTGATTTTGTAAAAAACCAAAATCAATATTTTTCTCTTCTCCATTAACTTGAAGCTTCTAGAATTTTAAGATCATATTTGAAAGGAAATTATAAACAATGTTTGTTTAGAACTTATAGTTAGTTTAAATTCATTTTTTATTTTATTGTTCTAGATTTTGTTTTATTCACAATTTTTAGGTTATTAATTTAGGTTTATTTTTGTTTCACAGGCTTCTATTATCAAATATTTGATATGGATCTGATCATGGATTGATTTTATTATCCAAATACGTTCAAGATGATTGATCCAAAAATAATATTGGATTGCTACAAAAACATTATGAACAACAACAGATAAAATTTGGAAATGCGTCAAGATCAAACAGACGATTTTGCAGGACTAATTGTAGCCAAACCGTGAGGAATTTGAAAAAACGGTTGAAAAACCATTAACCAAATGGACCCATTTACCTTCCACGTAGAGATTTTCCCAAAACAATGCACGATTTGAGATATGTTTGTGTATCTTTACAAGGAAAATTCCAGGTGGTGAAAATTATTAGTGACACCCAGAGTGTTCATTCATTGTATAAATATATGAGAAAGTTCAGAGCCATAGAAGATCCAAGAATTGGAGAGGAGGATTTTTATCCTTTCTCTGTTGTATATTATTTATTTTTTAAAATTTTTCTTCTTTTCAAATGGAGTAATGGATGGTTGGAATCTTTGGGAAAATGGACGAGTATTTTCAGAGAAGAATATGGTATTCCAGGTTGCTTAATCGCTTTTGTCCTGTGAGTAAAATGGTTTTATTTTCATTATAATATATTCATATTCTTTTAATAATTGATTATGCATTGATTTAAAATAGCTTTAGTCTTTTTTATCAATACATGGTTAATTTCTATCATTTATGTATTAATTAATTTTTTTCATCTTTAAGAATCTATTATCCCAAAAAATTCTTTCAGGACTACAGTATGCGCATGTGATTTAGACCTATGTGATGCTTATTCCATTTCGTTCTTTCATTACTGTTATATTATGAGAATGTTATTATGGTTGATTTTAGCTTTAGATTGTCATCATATGGTGTTTTCATACTGTTAAATGTTATATGTTGTCCATAATTTGTTATTCCATTATGTATGTGTGATCAATTTATCATTTGATTATTATTGAATTTATTTCTAATGTTAAATGATGGATAAAATCAATACTCAGAATTGAGTTTTCTCTCATTCTTAGTTATTGATTATCATAAGATCACATGACTTTTAATCAGTCATCATTCTACTGCTATATTCTCACTCCAACACATCAAACACTTCTTTGAATTTATTTTGGAAGTACTAGTATTTTTCTATCACAGGTTTTCCTCACAAGCAGGACAAGAAGGAGCTCAGACAACACGGAAAGATAATACCAGTTTTGCTGATCAAATACAGGTTAGTCTGTGTGTTATTTAATTAAATTAATTATTAATGAAATGATGATTGCATAAATTAGCTTTGATTGATTGTGTATCGTTGTTTCAATCATATTCATTTAGTATTTATTTGTTTAATATCTTTTAAAAAAAACAAAAAAGAAGTGTTGTTCATATTTGATTCATAAACTTTATCAAACAATCATTTTCGCAAGATTTCATGCAAACCTTGTAAACTATATATAAATTGTTCATAATCATTTGTATATTCACATTCTTAGATAAAATTTTGTAATTATTGTGTCGATTGTTAGAATCTTTTCTTTAGTTATTTTATTTCATTTTTCTATCTTTAGGACCCTAGTTGGCTAACAGAGCCATTAAACCCGTTAGAATAGGTTACACCAAATGTATTGGGTTATTTAGACAACCCAGGACCAGATCTATTCTTCTAGTTGACGACAAGTCAAATTTGTCCGTCAACAATACATTATGGGCATATGATTTTTTTAAGAACCATTATGGAGAAGTTGTTCATCATTTGGATTTAGACCTGTGTGATTCTTACCCCATTATGTTTTTTCCTCCATCCTATGAAATATCGTAATGCTTGATGCAGATTTAGCCTGGTTATCATTGGTATTTCATATTATTAAGTACTTTAATTATGTCTGTAATTTGTTGTTCCATATTACATCTGTGATCGATCTGCCATTTAATTATTGTTGATTTATGCTAATTGAATGATGGATTATATGAATGCTTTGTATTGAGTTTCCTCTATTTATAACTGTTCACTATTATAAGATCATTAGATTTGTACATTTATCATTCTGCCGTTATATTCTCGCTCCAATGCATCTTTGAGTTTATTCTGGGAGTATTAGCTTTGTTTTGTTACAGGTTTTCCTCATATGTAGGACAGTCAGAAGTTTTGAAATTGTACAGGAATATAAATTCAGTTTAGTCAATTAGTTACAGGTTAGTTTACATGTTATTTATTTAAAATATTTTGCTAGTGAAATATGAACAACATGAATTAGCTTTTGACTGTTCACGTATTCTTATTTTAGTTCTATTTGATTAGCATTCGTTAGTTTTAGATCTTTAGATATTCAAAAGAAAACGGAAAAATGTATGTGCTTTCTTTATCTCTTCTATAAACACTTTCAAAAGACATTTGTTTTGCAAGATGTCAAGCAAATCTTGTACACTGTACATAAACTATTTATAATCATATGCACATATTCATGTTTCCATTTGAACATTTGTAATTATTATATTATTAAGTATCATATCTTTATATATTAGTTTCTTTTCTTTTATTATTTTTTAGGACTTTAGTTGGCCAACGGAGCCATTAAACCCTTCAAGTCACATCATTTCAAACGGCTTGGGTTATTTAGAGAACCTTGGTATGGATTTGACCTTCCATTTGACGATGTTTCGTTTACGCTTGTCAACAAATGGCGCTAGAAGGAGGGCCTGAATTGAATTGATGGCTCGTGGAGGTTGCAAGAACCTGCCAAACAATCGTTCTCCCATCACTTTGCGTAGTCACACTGATACAAATGTTACACTTGAAACAACAACTACTACAAATGATAACCTTGATATTCTTGTTGAACCAGTGACACCACTTTCTCAAGGGATTGACGTCCAAGAAATTGTTCCCAGTCACTTATAAGAACTCAAAGTGCCTTATCCTATATTAGACAACCTGGTAGACAACTCAATCAACCCTTGGACTTTGCAAACTTACAAGAAGAACTTCAAAGCACTGGTCTTCCTAGAAACATGGTAGGGATTGGAAATACTATTGATCCTACTAAAGCGCTTATCCCTAGAGATGGAGGTTCTGGTATCCCACCATCTCCACCCGGTTCTTCTCCATCCTCTTCAGGAGGAGAGTCGTCAAATGAAGGCAGTTATTCATCAGACTCATCTCAGCCTTCGACACCAAAATATCCCGTGGAAAACCAAAATAATCCTACCAGACCCTGGCTCGATCAAGATGTTGTGGTTGTACCTGGACCCCAACACCCATTACCTAAACATCTAGAGAAATGGTTACCCAGATTTGATCCAGATTCGAAGCAATCAGCTGAGGATCACATCAAGAAATTTATGTTGGCTATTAGACTCAGGAGCATTGAACACGAGGATGTAGTATGCATGTTATTTCCTTATACTTTTGAGGTAAATGCCTCCACTTGGTATTTTTCTCAATAGCCCTAGACCATCGTCTCTTAGGACAAGTTCGAAACTTGTTTTCTGGAAAAATTTGGAGATGATAAATCTCTAGAAGTCTTGGTTATGGAACTCTCTAGCTTAAAAATGAACCCTAAAGAAAAAGTGAAAGACTTTAACCAAAGGTTTATGACGTTAAAGAACAAAATCCATGTAGATTCGATGCCAACAAAAAGTTTAATTGTTGCATATTATGCTAAGGCCTTGCACAATAACATAGCCATATAGGTTAAAAGGTCCAAGAAGAACACTTTGTTAGAAGTCTTTGAGGAGGAAAGTCAAATCGAGAAAGATATATTAAGCTTAAAAGATAATTTGAATAGTGAAGCTGAAACAACTTCATCCTTGAAGAAGAAAATAGAAATTCTCACTAGGCCTCCTCAAACAAAAAATCAATAAGAAACTTTAGACTTAGAGAGCTTGCAGAAAGATTTCCAAAAACTGTCCAATCAGATCGTTTACTTGAAGATATCGGTAGAGGAGGCATCAACAAGCAAAGAAAGTTTAAACCTCCTTTTAGAAAGAATTTTCCTCCAAACTGGCCAAACCCGATCACATAAGGTCTAAATTTCAAAAATTTACAGTGTGTTTTTCAGACGATATTAGAAGCGTATGACAATTCTATTTCTGTCCCTCCTAAAAATTCCGATGACACAGTTGAGGAAGAGATACAAGAAGAGGAGGACTCATCTCCCCCTGTTTTTGGGCACTTTTCGAACAATATCTTTCAAGCAAAATTTGAAACTGTCCACCCTTACAACACTAAGAGTAAAGAGCAGACCAAGCCCACTACAGAAACAAGTAAAAATGTGTTTCCTAAACAAACAAAGCAAACTAAAACTAGAAAAAACTTAGCTACCCCAGTTTTAGAATATGATTTAATCAAAGTTCTGAAAAAACTAAGGGAAAATATTTATGTTTTTGAACTGCTGAAATTTTCACTTATTTTGCAGAAAATGCTTCAAAGCATCGTTGAAAACAGTAAAAAGAGTGATGTTAGCAGAAAAAAATCAGAAGAAATTGATTAAAACACAACTAAAAATGTCCCAACTAAAAAGACACATGAACCTCAAGACAAAAGGGACTTAGAAGAAAAAATTGTAGAAAATGTAAATAAAACTGTTTTAGGGATAGCAATAAAAAATCAGCAGAACCCCGTTGTTTCCACCTAGAAAAATGTCCCACCTTTTTTATTAACCTTTGAATTTTTTAATAGGAATGTACATAATTTCATGGTTGCCTCCGATACATCATCAAACATGATGCCTCTATTTGTATGCCAAAAAATTAATGCAAAAGTATATTCTTTTGATCTTAAAATTATTCAGTTAGATCGAACAAATGTTAAAGTAATCGGTGAGCTTAAGAATGTATTGATTAGATTATCATCCAATCTTAAATTTCATCAGATTATTGATATTATCATTGTTGATATTCTCAAAGTTTATGTTCTATTTTTAAGCAGAGATAAGTCAGAACAACTGCACGATTATTTTGCTATAGATTGGTCTCACTTGTGGCTGCCTGAAAATGGACAACCCAATAAAATCAGGATAAACCGAGAACGTTATCTTAAGCATACCGTGACAAATTTGAATGTTCTAGACGAGCCTTTCGTTACCTCATTAAATTCAAAGGGAACGCAGGGGATGAATACCTTTTTCGATAACTTCATGACTGAAATTTCCCCTATCACAGACTGTTGGGCCCCAACAACTCCCCCTATATTTTTACAAAATTTAAAGGGCCCCGTTAGAATCTTGATAATTATAATGAGCTACAGAATCAACCTTTTCAAATAGTTCCATACCTTGGCTTGCTTTGAGACAAACTTAACACATTCACTATAGTATGATATATTCATTACAAGAGTATATGTCAAAAGTTAGAAACGAGCATAAAAATCTCAATTTAAACAAAACGTTAATTTTTATCAACTGTTTACTTTCGTTTAAATTATGATTATGTGTTCTTTCTTTTGCTCATTAGCAAGTTTGACTATTTTGAATAATGTGTTCAATACTTCATCAAATAATATCTTGGTTGGTTTCTCATTTTCATGAAATCATTTGGTGATATTAATTAATTAATTTGGTGATATCTCATTTCAAAATAATAATAATAAAAGAATTATCTATCATTTGTAAAAAATAAAAATTATTATTTTTCTCTTCTCCATTAACTTGAAGCTTCTAGAATTTTAAGATCATATTTGAAAGAAAATTATAAACATTGTTTGTTTATAAGTTATAGTTAGTTTAAATTCATTTTTTCTTTTTCTAGATTTTGTTTTATTCACAATTTTTAGGTTATTAATTTAGGTTTCTTTTTGTTTCATAGGTTTCTTTTATCAAATATTAGATACGAATCTGATCATGGCTTGATTTTATTATCCAAATACGTTCAATATGATTGATCCAAAAATAATTTTGGATTGCTACAAATAATTTTATGAGCAACAACAGATAAAATTTGGAAAGGCGTTAAGATCAGACAGACGATTTGGCAGAATTGATTGCAGCCAAACCGTGAGGAATGTGAAGAAACAATTGAAAACCCAGAACCAAAATGGACCCATTTACCTTTTGCGTAGATATTTTCCCAAAAAAATGCACTATTTGAGATATATTTGGGTCTCTTTTAGAGGCAAATTTCAGGTGGCGAAAATTAATAGTGATGCCTAGACTGTTCATTCATTTTATAAATACATGAGAAAGATAAGAGCCAAAAGGATAGAAGAATTGGAGAGGAGGATTTTAATCCTTTCTCTTTTGTATATTATTGCTTTCGTAAACTTTTTATTTATTTTCAAATGGAGTAATGGATGGATGGAATCTTTGGGAGAATGGACGAGTATTTTCAAAGAAGAATATGGAATTCCAGGTTGCTTAATGGATTTTGTCCTGTAAGTAAAATGGTTTTATTTTCATATAATATCTTAGTATTCTTTGAATAATTGATTATGCATTGATTTAAATAGCTTTAGTCTTTTTTATCAATACATGGTTAATTATTATCATTTATGTATTAATTTTTTCAATCTTTAAAGTCTATTATTCAAAAAATTTCTTCTAGGACTACAAAATGGACAAGTGATTCCAAAAACTTAATAGAACGACATATATGCATTTTGTCTTTATCCTTTTGTTTATAATGTTGTTATTTATGTTTTTTTTAATCCTGTTACATGTGCAGGTCTGATATCTTTAGATTAAATGATCTGTGATGTGTAGGAGGTTTATATTATAAATACCATCTATCATTTACTTCATCAAAATACAAATGCTCTTATTATATATCCGATTTAAATAATGGGATTTATCTTTGAGTTTTAAATTGAATGATGAAATGCATAGATTGCTTCCAGATTTATCTTGTTGTAATCATGTATAATTATGAGATCACGGGTTTATGTTTGTGTTTCATTTTCTGTCATTAAAACCTAAGCTACCAATACATGTTCTGAATTTATTTAGAACAGTCATAAGGTTCATTGTAGATTTCTCTCTTGGACATGGCAGTTGGATGTTCACCACTCATGTAGATGCTTGGATACACCTCACTAATTCACTGACATGATAGCTTCTTTGTATTTTTATGTCATTTATATATCATTAAAACTAGAATGTATGGTTCAGATTTGACTATCCACATGTTCATGTTTCATTGACTTTTTTTTGCAGGATTCTTTAAATTTATAAAAGAAAAACAATAAATATTTTTATGTGCTTTCTTTATCTGCTTCCTAGAAGCAATCATTTTTCACATCAATTTTTGTAAGTTTTGATTAAAACTTGTATCTTGTAAATCATGTAAATAAATGAGACTTGTATATCTTCTGCTTAAATACAACTACTATAGTTACATTTGAACATATGTACATATATATAGTGTGTTTAGTAATTAGTTAGTTATTTCTCTCTTTTATTCGTTTCTTTTAGGATTCTTAGATTGGCTAACGGAGCCATTAAACCTGTCAGAACGAGTTACACCAAACAACTTGGGTTATTTAGACAACCCGAGACCGGACTCGTTCTTCTAGTTGATGGACGATCAATTTTTCCCGTCAACACAGACCCAAAAAAATAATCTAAAGCAATGGTTTGCATGCAGATATCAGCTTCACCAAATGCACCAAGCACTACTAATGACGCACATATCTGGTCCTTATATTTTGATGGATCTAAATGCCAAGAAGGAGAAGATGTTGGTTATGTACTCATTGATCCTACAGGCAATAAATTTTTTGTTGCTTGTCGATTAGAGTTTGAATGCACTAACAACATGGTTGAGTACGAAGCACTTCTACAAGGACTTAGGAAAGCATTGGACATGGACGTGAGAAATTTGATACTATTCAGTGATTCATAAATCATGTTCAAGAAGGTAAGAAATGCCATACATTGTTTGTCATCGCATGTGAAAAGATACTAAACTGAGGTATGGAGTTTAATGCATAAATTTTCATCATTTAATATAAATTCTATTCCTAGGATGAGTAATTCAAAAGATAACTTAGTAGCCAATGTTGCTTCTAAATTATTGCTTGACAAAGGTCTTTCTCCTAATGCATTTTCGATCGAATTGTTGTTCAGACCGTCGATTTCGAATAACATCTCAAATTGGAGAGTATTTGATGATGACTAACAGATCATAAATTTTTTTCATATGGAAGACACTTTCCAGGATGCAACCATTGATGAAGGCACTCATGACGAGAATCTTCGAGACTTCATGGTAATATCTGATCCTCGATCTCCTGAATCAACATCCGAGATGGTAAACTCTATCCCCAGATCTGTTGTGAGATTGAAAAAGTTTTATGACTTTCATGATAAGTTTATAGGGGTAGTCAACTGTAAAACTAACAGTTCCTCTTTGATCTATGAAACTGTTAATTTAGGAACAAAAGATAATCCTCAAAATATCAATGTGGGAAAGGGATGCTCTGAGAAAGAGAGATCCTCTTTCATAAAATAATTTAAATAATTTAAAGATGTATTTTCTTAGACGTATGATGACTTGAAAACATTTGATCCAAACATCATGCAACATGTAATCCCCGTGAATCCCCAGACACATCCTTTTCAACAGAAATTGAGGAAAATGCATCCTAAATTGGAACCTACAATTAAAAAGGAACTAAACAAATTACTAACTGCAAAAATAATTTTCCTGGTTAGGCATACTCATTGGGTGTCTAATTTAGTCCCTGTAAGGAAGAAAATGTTGGGTATGTGTCTAATTTAGTCCCTGTAAGGAAGAAAATTTTTGGGCCGACATATTTTCGCCGGTTTCGGGCCGACATATTATCGTCGGGCCGACATATTTCCGTGACGACATATTTCCGGGACCACATGATATTAGGTGGTTTTCAGCACATGGTTTTCGGCACATGGTTTTTGCCAATGGTTTTCTATTTCCGGTTAAGGAATTAGGGTTTTGGACTAATCCAGGTCATTGGGTTAGGGTTTTGGATGCTGCTGGATCCTATATCTATATTGTATTGTAAACAATGTAAAACAATGTGTATCAATATAATATATGTTGGTTTTCCCAGTTTGGGTTTCCAGGTGAAAAATCTCTGTGTAATGTTTGTGTTTGCCATTGTATCTTTTATGTTCTTTTCTGAATATCAGTTTGCAGTAGATATTGTACAAGGTTAGAATTTACATTTGGTATCAGAGCTTTATTGGCTTCAGGGGGACCCCTTTGTCGTCAAGGGTTTGGCTCGGGACTGTGATAAGCCTTGTTACAGTGGGAGATCTGCGGTATTGTTTTTTCAGGTGAAAAGAAATGGCAAGCAATTCGAAGATGGAGATCGAGAAGTTTAATGGGAAAAGCTTTGAGCTGTGGAAGCTCAATATGGAAGATCTTTTGGTGGAGAGAGATCAATGGATCACGGTAGATCCAGGTACGACACCTACAGGAACTTCTGCAGATGACTGGAAAAAGATGGATCGGAAGGCAAAGAGCACAATTCGACTATGTCTCTCCGATTCAGTATTACTGAATGTGTCAGAGTTAGCTACAACCAAAGATTTATGGGAAAAGTTGGGGAAGTTGTATCAGTCTAAGTCCCTGGTAAATAAACTATTCCTGAGAAAGAAGTTGTATAACTTGAGGATGAGAGATGGAGACTCAGTGGCAGAGCATTTGAACGCCTTCA
>ML823697.1:121709-139284 GCA_009831015.1 Picea engelmannii
ACATAAATTGACTTATCTCAATATTGGAAGATAAAAAGTGATCAATACTTTGCTTATCACTTATTTAAACTCAAGTTCTAAGTTCACCACATAGGGACACCTATAATATCCAATTTATCTTTTCCTACAATATAAATCTTATATTTATTCCTTATTATCATACCCTTTTCTTACCTTACTAAATCATTATCCTTTTTATAGTATTCTAACATCATCATTCATTACACAAATCTTTCTCAATATACGCTTGATTTTGATAAACAAAAAATGTTGAGTTTCATTCTGTTTGTTGAGTTTTGACTTATTCTAACCGAGTTTTGATAGAGTGTAACTGAGTTTTGAGAGAATCCAGTGGAGTTCGACAATCTGGCAGAGTTAGCTGAGTTATGTTATATTATTTCATTCATATAATTTTAATAATTTTATCATGAATCCTTTTACTTATCCAAATAAGTGAGTACCTTGAAGTCGACCACCACATTTATTGCTTATTAACTTTTACGATAATAAAATCTAGCAAATATGAAATTTTAACTCCACCACGTCTCTTCATTTCATGTCGTGAGCTTTCCTTCACCTCGACCGGCTCCACCTAGCACACCCAAAACCTGTCACCTCGACTTTCTCCACCTACCTCATCCAAAATCTTGACAGGTTCTCCCTCGTTATGAGTGGCCTTAATTTCAAATTTTATATGTCCTCTCTTGCGTAAATAAATCCACTTCTTATATTGATGGGGCTCTGTATCAACGTACTCAATGTATTTGCACAATATTTACGAAACCTTAGTACAATGGTCATAATTAAGTGGGGGATGTACCTTAGAATCCCTAAAGATTTTTTTTTGGAAGGACGGTTATTGTCTTCCACATGTTTCTACAGTTGTTGGGTGCAGTTAGTAGCTACATAGGGATCCTCCCACCTGGCATCAGAGTAGCTTTCTTAGATCGTTGAACTGCTACAAGTCTTGGTCACATTGATTTGGTCAAGGGTCGATGCTTCGGTGGTGGTGGTAGTGGATGCTTTGGTGGAGGTGGAGGTGGCTACAATTCCAATGGACAGGATTGCCTTCCCCGTCAATAATTTGAAGACACCATTACCTTCACAGGCACAGGCAACTAGGATGCCCCTAAAGCGTCACTGCTAAAGAAACTAAAAGTGTGGAGCCTGAACAGAAAAAAAATAGAAGAAGAGGTTACACAAGGGCTTGCTTCTGAAAAATAAAGAGAACAAAGAAGAGGAGCACAATGATATGAACCTTGATGAGTACAAGAAACTAATGAATGAGAAAAGGAAAACATTGGAAGAAAAAAAAAATTAGGAAAGAAAGGTTAATTTGGACAGGGATTTCGAGAAAATGCAGCTTGTTGATAAAATTAAAATAAAAAAATCATGATGGTACTAGTGCTAATTACAACAACATGGATGTGAGGCTTCTTATAAACAAGAAAACTAGATGGGTCCTCTATGTGGAGGCGGGTAAGGATTTTATGGATCTCCTCTTGGCTTTTCCTCTGCTGCCGACTGGTGCCATCGTTCTACTTCTGCAAGAACATGGCACGACGTCCTCCAAGTCAGTGGGAAGCATCATTAACGTGTACGAAAGTGTCCGCAAGTTGAATGTGACCTATATGAATACTAATAAATCCATTTTGCTAGAATTGCACCAAGAATCCATCCCCTTCAATGGCTTGCCACTACTTCAAAATTCTACAACGCCTCACGAATACTATTCATGCCCCATCGTTAGCAACAGTTACACAAAGCACCAAATTAGTACTGTACCAGACCAGAAATGCTCCTATGGCCAAGAAATAAAGATTAAATTGGTGTTAGTTAATCATTTCTCATCCCCTTCTTCTTCTGCGAATCCCTAGAGTCTTGTAGGGTACGTAAAAGACGTGGTTACATTTATACTCACCGATAATTTGAATATCCTTCCAATTTCTACCATTATAGGTATTACTCTCTTGAATCGACTACATGTGAAATACCTAAGTGAATTGAAGGAAACAACCGTTGCAGTTGGCCCTGAGAAGGTTTTGGAGCTATTGGGGGTGTTTATGGATTCAAAGACCGCTTTAAATGATGTTTTTCTCCCCGAAATCAGAATCCACCTCTCAAGTCGAGTAGGGGTTGGGTCGGTGACTCATTTTTTGGAAGTTAGGGTTTGATTGAGTAAATTCTATTCTGAAACACTTTGAGTTCAATGTTTGTTCACTCTAACACTAACACATTGGTCTCTTATTTCTATTCAATATATCGTTGTCTTAGAGGAGTTATGATCCTAGATTTTGTTGTAGCCATGAAACTGCTGGAAGCAGCACTGAAGCGAGCTTCAAGAATTTGTGAGATCGTAGAGGTAAGATTCCAGAATGAGGAGTCCCGTTTTTGTGGCCAAACAGATCTCACAGGAGTT
The DNA here is from genome assembly GCA_009831015.1 of Picea engelmannii. Classification (NCBI taxonomy): domain Eukaryota; kingdom Viridiplantae; phylum Streptophyta; class Pinopsida; order Pinales; family Pinaceae; genus Picea; species Picea engelmannii. The sequence continues at coordinate 124,129 of ML823697.1, forward strand.
ACGTTTCTGTGTGTTTTTTTTTTTTAACCCTCTCTTTTGCAAGAATTATAAATAGTGTATGATTTCAATTTATATTTTTTTCACTTCACTGGAACAAGCAAATGCAAGGAATGAAGCAGCAGAAGCACATGACTACATTTACTTCACATTTGGGTTCAAGCATAAGCAACATCAATCCTTCTTACCATGGCCAGTGGTTAAGGCTTCTGCCCTCATGGCAAAGAAGTGCAGGTGGTATGGGCATTTGGGTTTCAGCAAAGTACAACTATCAGGCATATGCAGTAGCAGTTATGCTTATGATGGTCAGGGGTTAAGGCTTCTACCATCAAGGCAAAGAAGGTGTAATGGGCATTTGGGTTTCAACAAAATATAGTTGTCTACAAGGTGTAAGCTATCATGCACCTCGCACCCAACATAATATTTTAAAGCAAGTTACATTTTCTCTTCCAGAAAAAAAAAAAGGTACACATAATGCTTAGGATTGGTCTATGGACACAGAGGTAGTGGGAAGACGACTTTGTTGCAGGTTTTTGGTGGCTTAGCAAAACCAACAGAGGGGTCAATCTATATTCAAAATACTGGCCTAGATGGACAACTGAATCAATCTCCAGAAACATTATCGGCTTCAAAGGTTATTTTTGGTTGATACTGTGTTGGAGGAACTCACTTTTGGATGGCTGAGGCAATTGGAAGATCAACTCTTAAGGAAACGACTAGTGATGAGGCTTGATTCAGCTATTCGAGTTGTATGGAACCTTTGTTAAATTCTTTTTTTCTTGTTTGTATCTCATTTGAATCTTTTTCATCTCCTTGCTTTTTATTGGTACATTATTTGTGTATTGAATAGGGATATTCACGTGATAGTTATGAAGGTTACTTCTTTGAATTGTTGAAATATAACTGGATAGCTACTTTCCGCACACTACTCACAGAACTAGATAGATTGTATTTATCAATGTGTAATAGGTTGGGTTGAGTGGGATCTCCTTAGATTTTAATCCACGCTCTTTAAGTGATGGTTTCAAGCGTCGTCTTGCACTGGCAGTTCAACTTGTACACATGCTAGACATATTGTTTTTAGTTGAGCCTCTTGCAGGTCTTGGTAGTGCCCTTAACCTTCTCACTGTTATTTGATTTTGAAATATATTGAGAATACATGTAATGTTGTGCTCTGTGAGTTGTTTTAAAGTTTGAAAGTAGCATTGTTTTATGATTAGAAGAAGCATACAATGCATACCAGATTATGAACAACTCTCTCTCTGCCTCTCTTTGTTCACTCAAAGAATCATGGGAGTTGTGTTTCATATGGTGGAAAATTAGTAGTTTTTTTTTTTACATAACAAAATTCCAGCCTGACAATATTTTCCTGAAAATTTTAGAAAGCTTTAATACCACATAAATTTAGTAGTTCACCAAAATGTTATAAAACCAAATTTCTGGAGTTGCATAGAAGTAAAACAACAAATAAAACAAGAGGGAGAACCTCCTCACTATAACAACCCAAATTGGCATAAAGACAAAATCGTACTGTGGGTGGTCAAGCCCAGGTTTCAATATTGAAACTGTGCTCTGATACCATGTGTAAGGTATGTCCAAACAGAGCCTTACTAAACAAGATGTAGATATAGAAATGCTATCATAATTTCTTTTTAGTTCACTATTCAACATAATAACAATTCACTGTTCAATAGAATTTAAAAATAAGCAGCATGATAATGAATAACAAGTTCAGCATAATGTCCCCAAGGTGTAGGATAGTCAGTGATGGAGTGAGTTGTTAAGCCACTCTGTCTTGTGAAAGTCACCGGTTCGAAACCTGCGGGGACAAAAAATCCAACCATGTTAAGGGTTGGTGTGGCTCAGGCTGGGTGTGATCCCTGGGTGATTTTGACGGCTTATATGCCCCTAAGTCGTGATTTCTCAAGCCACAGGTTAATCGTGTAGCCAACAGGTCCCGCACAAATTAACAAAAAAAAAAAAAAACAAGTTCAGCATAATAAAAATGAACAATATAACAATAATGAACATAGCATAATAATGATGATAAATACCTCAAACTGATGTTGTTCTGAAGTTCTTCCCAAAATTGATTAACCTCCCAGCCAGCTAGGAACAACCTATACGAATCCCTATCCCCAGGATTCCTTACAGTTTCCTGGCCCCCGAGCCCAAAATTCCCAGCAACAGGTGCCCCCTGTGAAAGTCCTCAAGTCTGTAAGCACAAAATAGTTGTAGAATAGATACACATTCCCAACTGCCTCCTCCCTTCTCCTTTCCCTTAGAAATTCTCAAACCAAAATAAAAATGAGATCCTCTTCCAAGTGCCCCCTCCTCTCTTATCCTCCTCTCTCAATTCCCCCTCATTAATCCCCCAACAACTTTATCCTCCCATTAATTCCCCGAAAACCTTATCCTCCCATTAATTCCCAAACAACCTTATCCCCCCATTAATTACTTCACCCACTTTTAATAATAAAATAATAAAAGACTCATTTACTATATTTTAATAATTAATTAAATTCAAATTTAAAAATTAGGATAAAATTAATCAATTTGGGTTGTTACAGTCAATTAGTTACAGGTTAGTTTACATGTTATTTATTTAAAATATTTTGTTAATGAAATAAGAACAACATGAATTAGCTTTTGATTGTTCACGTATTCTTATTTTAGTTCTATTTGATTAGCATTAGTTAGTTGTAGATTCTTAGATATTCAAAAGAAAACAAAAAAATGTATGTGCTTTCTTTATCTCTTCTATAAACACTTTCAAAAAACATTTGTTTCGCAAGATGTCAAGCAAATCTTGTACACTGTACATAAATTGTTTATAATCATATGCACATATTCGTGTTTCCATTTGAACATTTGTAATTATTATATTATTAAGTATCATAGCTTTATAGATTAGTTTCTTTTCTTTTATTATTTTTTAGGACTTTAGTTGGCCAACAGAGCCATTAAACCCGTCAGGTCATTTCATTCCAAACGACTTGGGTTATTTAGACAACGTCGGTCCGGATTTGACCTTCTAGTTGACGGTGTGTCATTTACGCTCATTGGCAAAGACCCAACCTGTAGATCCCAACACCAACTGAGATGTGAGGAATCCAACCCTCAATTACAAGATTCAACTTGTAGGCAGAAGACAATATGTCCAACCTGTACCAATAACCTATCACAATATGTACCAATCAACCTGTACTATAAACCATGTACATCAATAACTCACACAACCTGTACCATCACAAGTGCATCAACTATGCACAACATAACATGTCACATCATCATGTCTCCTCTGTCAAATTAAATCTGATCTCATGGATCTCATGCTCATGATCACAATAGCAATACACAACATGAAGACCATATGCCAAATACCAACAAAAAATACCAACTGTATCCCTCAACAAATCTGATATATGTAGCAATACTGGTCAACCAATACCATCTCAATAGCTAAACCCTAACTCACAAAACATACCTCAAACAAGATGTGTCATATCTCTCATAAATAGACTCCAACCATGCATTAAAGATTATGTCAATATAACCAGCTATGAAACAGTGCTAAATGTTAGTAGATCTTCCTCATATCAACTCTACAACAATCTCTAAACTTCCAAGAGGCCATCCAACAAATTTACAAGCCAAACCTTCAACCAGATTCATAGATTCAACCATACATTTTTCTTCTTGTAGTTGTGGATCTATTATAGATTTGTTTCTCTAGCCATGTTTTTGTTTCAATGATTTTTTTTCCGCGGTTCCACTTTCGTGATTATGTTGTCGTGGTTCTACTTCCATGATTTTTCTGCCACGATTTGGCTGTTGTGATTCTACTGCTGCGGTTTTTCTGTCACGGTTCTGCTGCCACGATTTTTCTACCAGGAATTTTTTGTCGGGAATTCAATCCATCAATAATACCTACCCAAATAAACTTTATTCAATTACATTCAAAAATCATTTTCATAAGGGACGTTTTCTCTGTTATTTATACTCTCCAAGTAGTGTTCTCTAGGGGTTATCTTCTAACCAACTTCCTTCTTTTAGGGCTGACCAACTTATAACTACTTTGTCCACTTACAACCACTTTATCCACAAATAGTAATCTCACCACTTCTAGTTGCAACTAATTTATTTTTAATTATTTTCTTTTTGCAACAACTTAACCCATGAATAACTCCTAGTTGCAACCAATTTGACTAGTAAACTTCTTCTAGGCAATTCTAGAATAAATTGACTTATTTGACCTTCTAGGGGCTTCCAGACAAGTCATGAGGGTTCTCCAACTTCACTAAGACATATCTCCTCAAAAATGAGGAACTACGTGACATACCACATATCGTCGAAAATTGCAGGACATGTACTATCCATCTAGAATAGTATCACCTACAAATTCACTGATCTTCATTACACTATTCCTCAATAAAACTTGGGTTCCTTAACCACACTACTTGTATTACTCAACCACTTAACCACATGTTGTCATTTCTCACATGTTCTCATTTCCCAAATGCCTGGCCCAACCCAGGAAATGTACCCCTTCTCTTTTGAACAATCCTTTGGCTATCCCACTTCCCTTTTGGTGCTTCGGCAATAGGCCAGACATAAATTATCATATCCATGTAGTTATTTCCATGTAATGAAGATCAGGAGAAATCACAGTTTTGTTGCTACGATTTTTCTACCAGGAATTTTCTGTCAGGAATTTGATCTATCAATAATACCTGCCCAAATAAACTTTCACAAAGGGATATTGAATTACATTCAAAAATAATTTTCATAAGAGACGTTTTCTCTCTTATTTATACTCTCAAAGTAGCTTTCTCTAGGGGTTATCTTCTAACCAAATTCCTTCTTTTAGGGATAACCAACTTCTAACCACTTTGTCCACTTACAACCACTTTGCCCACAAATAGTAATCTCACCACTTCTAGTTGCAACTAATTTATTTTTAATTATTTTCTTTCTGCAACAACTTAACCCATGATTAAATCCTAGTTGCAACCACTTTGACTAGCAAACTTCTTCTAGAAGATTCTAGAATAAATTGACTTCTTTGACCTTCTAGGGGCTTCTAGATAACTCATGAGGGTTCTCCAACTTCACTAAGTCATATCTCCTCAACCGTGAGGAACTACGTGGCATACCACATATCGTCAAAAATGGCAGGACATGTACTATCCATCTAGAATACTATCAGCTACAAATTCATTGATCTTCATAACACTATTCAACCAAACTTGGGTTCCTTAACCACACTACTTGGATTACTCAACCACTTAACCACATGTTGTCATTTCTCACATGTTCTCATTTCCCACATGCCTAGCCTAGCCCAAGGAGTGTACCCCTTCTCTTTTGAACAGTCCTTTGGCTATCCCACTTCCCTTTTGGTGCTTCAGCAATAGGCCAGACATAAATTATCATATCCTTGTATTTATTTCCCAATGCACCCACAACCAATTCTCAACGGTTCTCCCACCTGGAGAGACTTCTGAAGGGCCTGACAACTCGCTTCTTCAATGCACATGGTGCTGAAAATCCACTTCTTCGGCTTAAATGACCTCAGTTTACTGGTTACCAATATCTCCTAGATATTCTAGAGTATAGGTATGACTATCACTGGTAGTGTACGTATGGTAGTAATTAATGAGAGAATAATGAGAATCCCCCAAAATAGACTAAGTTCCTCCAATATATTTACATGTTCCCAGCTTGCCACTTGTCAAGATGGGAGTTGCATGAGCCCCACTTGATTATATGTTTCTCCACTTTCATAACTTAGGATGATATACCTTGTAACTTAAACTTTAGGAAATATTAATATAATATTCCCCCAAGCTTAAGCTCCCTTCACTTACCACCCCTTCGCTCTAGTGGATTTGTATCCCCCCATACTCTTTTGTTTGAAATGGTCTACAGTAGTGATGCATTTTATTAATAATATGAGTGATTACATATTACAAATATAGGCTCGTTGCCATTTTAGCATCTGGGCTCTTTGGCCTACATAATCACAAGGCACTCTGGCCCAAAATATCTTGTCTCACGAGCCTATGAAGCATATGTACATTTACAACTTGGGTTTCGTCCTAGGGGTATTACAAGGAATAGCGAATGGAGTTATGTCTTAGTGTGGTCATAGTGAGATGCAAATAATTGAGTAGTTATAATGCTAACATATTATCTATTAAAAGGACATTATCCATCGTTGTACATAGTTGATTGAGTTGAGAAATAGTTTTTATTTCCCTTTTCTTCATGAATACTTCTCTTTGGAAGGTTTTACCATGTAAAATATCACGTACTTTATGAGTTTTTTGCTCTTCTATGATCTCGTGACCATTTTCGATTTCAAAAATTCACCCCATCTGACACACTTTTGACCTCATGCCAAGTGCATCTTTTTCCGATGCTCTAACATACAACCTAGCTACAATCAAGAGTGTTGAAATAAAGAGGAAACTTCACCATCTAGTAGTTGAAGGTCATGTACAACAAACAAAATCTCATTATGTCTTACTGATGTTTAATATTCACAAGAATAACGAAAATGAATGGATACTCATAACATATTATGAAACACTCAATAATATCCTTCTCAAGAATTATAATCGTTTACCTCATATCTAGGACCTACTTGATCAGCCTGTAAGTGCCCTACATTTTTAAAAAATGGATCTTATTGGAAATTATTGCCATCTTTGGATGGAAATGTGTGACACTTGGAAAACAATATTTAAGAGAAATTTTAGCATATGTGAATCATTAGGCATGTCATTCTTCCTCACCAACACCCCTGCTACCTTCATGCACATTATTAATTATATATTCCATCTATATCTTGGGCATTTTGTGGTCTAGTTCTATCTTGATGATCTTTAATCTTCAATTATTCTAAGACAAACCATCTCTATCACCTCTACACATTTTTGTCTCTCCTCCAATGTTGAAAACTCCAGGTAAATTAGTAAAACTATTTATTTTGAAAAACTTCCATTAAATATTTGGGTTTCATCATAAATCATTAGGGAATACCTATGAAACTTCACAACATATTGTTAGCCCTTGACCAAGTTTTTAGGAAACCTTAGTTAGGTTTGGACCAGTTTTTGGACTTCGACACATAGGTCAAGGAAGGAGCTCCCAAGCGGAGCTGAGATCACGGATCTCACTTATTTTGCGGGCTATGTGGACCCAATAAGGGGTCCTCTAGGGTTTTTTTAATGGGTTATGGGATGTCGTCCCATGGGGTTTGCCCATGATTAGGCATTATTGTAAAGGCTTGTAAAAGTATAAATAAGTAAGAATGTATGGTAGAAGAGGGAAGTCTTGGTAGCTAAGTGAAGGTAGTTTTGAGTTGCTTTGTGCAACAGGATGTATATGTGTTAATTCTCTATGCTCGATAGATAAGTTGGCTATGTGCCTTGACCTAGTTTTGGAAGGAGGATCTGGTGCTCAGTGCGCAGATCTCATGTCTGGTGTGAAGCTTGGCTCTGTGGCTCAGTGCACAAGAGCAAATGAATGTAAGATCTGGACGAATAATAAAGAAGACGAAGAAGTTGGTGGATGTAGCCCCACACTGGGGTGAACCACATATATCTTGTGTCTTTGGTTTTCTTTGTGCTCTATTGTTTATGTTATGAATCTACTCAGTTCTTTGATTATTATGTATGATAGATAGATTTGTTGATGCTTAGTGCTTTACTTGTGTTAAAGATAAATGAATGTTAGATCTAACTCAGTGTTATGTGCTAAGTGGTTGAAGTGCTTAATCTTTATTGTTACTGCACCAATCTATCTTTGGGTATGTTCTATGATGTTAGTAAAGCTAATAAAATAATGCATATCTCCCTCTAAGCATTACTAGAATACTCTGTGAAGTGTTGTTATCACATATATGTGTCCCAACTTGGTTACAGACACCCGAGTACTGTAACCCACCCTACTTCTACCTCAGGTGAGACTTCACCTGCTTTGCAGATGTTGTCGAAAGGGTCGGTAGTTAGGGTTTTGTTGGTGCCTTGAACCCTGGGTCTGCCCCTGTGCCAACAAATGGTTCTGTTACCGAGACCTAAAACTGTGATTGTTGGGAACTGAAGTAAAGAAAAGATAATCTTTGTGCATATATATGTTGTTGAAGTGCGCATTACTCTACTTGACTTGTGAAGCTCTGTGCTGATAAATAAATCCGATCTGAAGAAAAGAGGTAAGATCTTAAAAGAGTTAAAGATTTGTGCTTCGATAAGACTAAGATAAGTGAAATTTTTTGTTTCAAAAGCATGAATTTAAGTAGGTTTAATAGATTTTGTCCTAGTCTGAAGGCTAGGGCATAGTTGGAAGAAAGATTTTTTTTGAGTAAATTTAATAGAAATGAAGAAATATATGTTATTCCTATGCATAGAAAGAATTTTTGGACTAACAAGTGGATGCAGGAACCTAGAAAGATTTTTTGCAGATTGCAAGTACAACAACACTGTGATCCTAGTGTGCAATACATAAGAGGTTGGGGAATGTTTAAAAGAAAAAGAGGATTAACTTTGTGTTATAACTGCAAAAGAGAGGGACATCTTGCTAAGGAATTCCCTAGCGCAGGTCCTATTTTCCGTTGTTGTAAGATTGTTGGTCATGAGGTTGAGGATTGTCCAAGGATGATTGCTAAAGTTGAACAAATGAACATCAGACAAGAAAAATATGAGGGAAGTCAAGAGACTAAGGGAATGTTAGAGAATCATAAAGAGAAATAATCATAGAAATCTCATACTATGTTATTACAGTTGAAAGAAATGATGGATGTTCACAAATATGTCAGTTTACTAGAGATCCTGAAAGTAAAACAACACATAAGTACAAGAATAGAAGACTTCGACATAGACTGTGTCTTGGATGAGGAAACACAAGTAAATATTATGACAGAAGACACTTGACAAATTTTGGGAAAGCCTACTGTGGTAACTTCAGTGGGAAGGATAGGCTTGTTTAAGGGAAAGATGATAACCTTATGTGGAAGAGTTACTAATGTACCTATTATTGTTCATGGAACATTGACCAAAGAGGAATTTGAAGTCATTAATTTTATTGGGGACAATGCCCCTTTCCCACTTTTATTAGGTAAACCTTGGATTGAGAAGGATCAAATCAGAAGGAAAGAAGAGGAAGAAGATACAAAAAATAAAAAGAAAGAACTAAGGGATTTCATAGCCAGAAAAATAGACCGACTAATAGAATAATGAAAGGATAAGTCGAAGCAACAGAACGAAGTAACAACGCTGGAGGAATAGAAAGAAAAAGAATTAACTATCAAGGTTGAAAGAATGAAAAAAGATTCGAAGGACCTATCTATGCAAGAAAGAAGAATACCCACAGAGGAATTATTAAGAGAAGGGATATTAACTTCAGACCGTTTGAGGGAACATCAGCAGTGCGAAGTCACTACATTAGGGGAAGATAAGAATAAAAATGGAAAGAGGATTCCAGAAACAGTTAGGGAGACTCGGATCATTGGAAAGGAGGCAAGGAAACTCAATAAAAATAAATCTAAGTTGGAAAAGATGCAAGAAGCTACAGAGACCATATGGAATACTGGAAACTTGGAGGAGGAAGGTCCGCAGAATTTGAACCTTGCTGGAAGAGCAGGACCGCGCAGTATGGGACTTCGTCCTCGTGAATCTATATTACCATTGGAGGCGCCTCAACTGTTAGAACGACGCTCCCGAACAGTTAGAAAATGCATTTATGGGTCGATGTACCTCTTTTGGGATGTTTATACCACGCCATAACAGACAGATTCACATTGATGGAAGAATTCTTGGACATTGGAAGAATCTGTTACGAGGCCTTGCTTATTTAACTTGTTGGTCACTATGTTGGGACCACTTTTTTCTACCCGTTATTAACTCAGCTAAGAGTGAATTTCCTAAGTGTCAATTTGTGTTATCTAAAGATAGACCTCTCCATTTGTTATCTACCCCTCGTGTCTATTTGCCTACCCTGACTTGTCTGTTTAAAAGTTAGAATGTTGGGCGAACCTAGTGAACTAGAGAAGTATGTCGAGGAGGTCCTCAAGAAGATAATGGCCGACATACCGTTATCTGAAGGTGTCCAGGCATCATTGACTAGGGGAATGTAGGCTTCCACTTCGACTAGACATTGTTCTGGCCGTGTTAACCCCATGACTGAGTAGCAAAGTAAGCATCGTGACGATCTGGCTAATGCGAAGCATATCTCGTCGATCCTACCAGAGTATATCCCACCTTTGGTTGGTGTCGTTAACTGTGACAAAATCCCACAATATTATGAGTACACTCTGTTCACCGCGTACATTCCAAAGAGAATACGCATAGTCGAGAGTCAGTTAGGACATATCCCACTGCTGAAGAACAACGACTTCAATCTAGGCGACAGGAAGAAATATGTTATGCTAGTGCCCCACCGCTACTTGACAGAAGCCTTGCCTCGTTTCCCAGCCATGGATTAAGGGATTGGCGTAGCCCACTGTGCTAAATGTGATGAAGATTCCCCATTTTTTCCATCACCAGGAGGTTAACGCTTGTGTTAAGCTCCTCTTTTCGTGCTATCATGATGGATACATGTGGCTCAACCGAAGGATTACTATGGATCTGATGTTGATCCACCATATTACATGCTTAAGCATGAAGGGACCTGACCCTCAACTTTTTTATCCAGGGAAGGCCTTAGATCGCTCCCTGGCACAGTGCATCAAGGAAGATTACAATGAAATCAAAAAAGGAAAGTGAGGTTACAAGGTAGCCTCTATCCAAGATGGCACAGTGTGCCTCGCTTGCCAACTCATAGCTGGAAAGATCGTAAGGAAAACCTGCCCCACACCGGTCACCAAGTTCATGGTGGACCTCACAGGAAAATGTGTGGAGGGCATGCAAATGAACTGGGCAAGTTACCTCATCAATGAACTAGAAAAATATTGTCGCAAAGCTTAGGATTTGGGATACGAATTCCACTTCAGCTGGATGATCGTTTTGATTGCATTTGTCTCTTGGAAAATGCATGAAGGAGCCACCTTTCCAGAAATCGAACCATCGGAGTCATTGGCTGCTAGGTTTTTAACCTTGTGGTACACCAACGGCATGATGAAGTAGTGGTAGTCCAACGTTGTGTTCCATGCATATTATCATTAATTGATGGTTTCCATCGATTCATTTCCATGCATGACACTGCGCACCCTTCACTAGTACAAACCAATAGCCAAGTTTTGCACAGATCCACATTTCATCTATATCACTGCGTGTAGAGATGAGAACAACGAAGAGTTATAGTCGTATTACAAGCTAACAGATGAAGACATGGAGCAGATCACAAAGGAATGGCCGGAGGAATTCCTTGTACCTGTCATTGATGTAGAATGTTCTAACACTGACACCATAGGAAGCCCCATGGTCACCCAAGTTGAGCATGTCAGAAAATCCAGTGGGACGAAGAAGAAGAAGAAGTACGAAGAAGTTCAAGATATAGAGATCAATGAGGAGGACAACGCCTCTGAAGAAAATGTATCTGGATCACTAGGAGGAGGAGGAGATGAAGAAAATGGACAAGGAGGAGGGGATGAGAAAGGAGGAGGCGAAGCTACATCGCCGAAAGATCCCCCCTATTGGAACAATCACACCGTAGAAGAGGAATGTTTCTTCGCAGAAACCTTCAGCTAGGAAGAAGACGCACGCTAGTAAGCCCCGGTTAGAGGCCACACTCAAGAAGGATGATATCAGTCTGGTCCATAGAGCTATGGAGGATGCTTCTAAGGATATGTTGCATAGATATGAAGCGAAGAAGGAAGAGCTATATGGAAGGGTCGAGAAGGAACTGAAGGATATGCAACAAGCTATCCATTCGGTCCGTGCAGTACCTGTTGCACCTTCCTCGTCACAGATTACAGAATTGGGGGATGAACTAGCCCAATTGAGAAGACTAGCAAATGTGACAGAAGCTTGACTTCAAAAAGTCCAAGAAGAGAAGGAGAAAGCTACATAAGATTTGAAACAAGAGAAAGATGAAGACTTAGAGCAATTACAAGTAGCGCGTTATAGTGTAGTCACCTACAAAAGTGAGAGAGAAGAGTTTAAGGCGATGCTCCAGGAGGAAAACGATCAGCTACAGAGATAAAAGTATCAGTTGCTTGCAGAACAGGTCATAGTCAAAGAAGTAGTGAGTAAAGCATATCATTCTGTGCCAGGCTTGGAACAGGAGGAACAAGAGTCAATCGAGGCTTAAGTGGTGAAGCACGTTGAGACCATCTAGTAGCTTCAAGTGAGGATAACAGAGTTGGAGGTCCAAGCAATACCGAGAACCCCGCAGGAGGTGCGTGACTAGAGAGAGGAAGCCGCTAAGAACGCAGTAGGAAGGATAAGAGCCCTCACCTCGGAGTGCAAACAACTGAGTGATAGAAGTGCACAAACATATGAACACCTCATCGAGGATACAGAGCTAAGAAAGATGGAAGCACAGTTGCAGGAGGCACAACAACAGTCATTCTCCATGAAGAGGCAGATGAAGCTGCTCACTGCAATTGAAAGAATGAAAATATCCCAAGAGCAGCACGTATTACAACAACAGATTACTGCCATCTAGGGAAGATCAATGGTAGTCACACAGAAGCTTCAACCTGTGTAGGATGAAGCCTGCAAGGTGTTTGAAGAGATTGATGGACAAGGCTCGCAATTGGACCAAGTGGCTGCAACAGTGGAACAATGCTTGGAAGGGTCTGTTACAAAGAAAATGATGCAGGAGCTCGCTGAGCAGGAGGCTCAGGTGAAGCAACAAGTCGATGCAGCTCGAGTTAAGTTGGAGGCCTTTCAAGCAACATTGACCAGAATAGAGTTATTCGGGACAAGTCACAGGTGAGTGTTGGGGGCATGTTGGCCCTCAACCAAGTTTTGAGGAAACCTTAGTCAGGTTTGGACCACTTTTTTTACTTCGACACATTGGTCAAGGAAGGAGCGCCCAGGCAGAGCTGAGATCATGGATATCACTTATTTTTTGGGCTATGTGGACCCAGTAAGGGGTCCTCTAGGGTTTTTGTAATGGTTTATGGGATGTCGGCCCATGGGGTTTACCCATGATTTGGCCTTATTGTAAAGGCTTGTAAAAGTATAAATAAGTAAGAATGTATGGTAGAAAAGGGAAGTCTTGGTAACTAAGTGCAATGATATTTGAGTTTCTTTGTGCAACATGATGTATATGTGTTAAGGATTTGTGCTCTATAGAGAAGTTGCCTCTATGCCTGACCTAGTTTTGGAAGGAGGATCTAGTGCTCAGTGCACATATCTCTTGTATGGTGCAAAGCTCGGCTCTATGGCTTAGTGCACATGAGAAAATGAATGTAATATCAGGACGAATAATAAAGAAGATGAAGCATTTGGTGGACGTAGCCCCACAATGGGGTGAACCATGTATATCTTGTGTCTTTGGTTTTCTTTGTGTTGTGTTGTTTATGTTACGAATCTGCTCATTTCTTTGATTACTATGTATGATAGATAGATTTGTTGATGCTTAGTGCTTTACTTGTGTTAGAGATAAATGAATGTTAGATCTAACTTAGTGCTATGTTCTAATTGGTTGAAGTGCTTAATCTTTATTTTTATTGTTTCGATCTATCTTTAGGTATGTTCTGTGATGTTAATAAAGCTAATAAACTAATGAATATCTCCTTCTAAGTGTTACTAGAATACGTTGTGAACTGTTGTTATCATAGATCTGTGTCCCAGCTTAGTTACAGACACATGCGTCCTGTAACCCCCCCTGCTTCTACCTCGGGTGAGACTTCGCTTGCTTTGCAAGTGTTGTAGAAAGGGATGGTAGTTAGGGTTTTGTTGGTGCATTGTTGAGCGTTGAACCCTGGGTCTACCCCTATGCCAACACATATCTTCCCTCTTAAATTGGTTTGTCCCACTAACAACTATAGATCTAAAATGCTTTCTTGACACTAAGAACTACTACTTCAAAATAATTTACCAATTCTCACAACAGACCCAACATTTAGTTATACCACCATTAGCTATGAGAATTTGAAAATTCAAAATTGGTCGAATAAAACAATTGACATCCTCAATGACCTTGGGATGAATAAAATTATGGGTACTACCACTATCAATCAACACTACTATCGATCATTTTTTGATGTATTCATTGATATTTAATGTCTGTGGAGAAGAAATACTAGCAAGGGCATGGAGAGACATGACAAGCTCTTCTGGTTCCTCAAGAGGTGCAATGACTTATGAGAGGGGAAGAGTGGGTTGAGTATACTTTGGCTCGGGGGCCTCATATGACATTCAGTCTTCTGAGCCATCAATATGGAAGAACTTTTGTTCATGACATTTATGTCCCGTCGCATATTTTTCATTGCAGTAATAACAAATCCCTTGTTTCCTACGTTCTTCCATTTCTGTTGGAGACACCTTTTGAACCTTCAAGGTTTGAGTGGGGGCAGTGGTATCCCCTAGACAAGGATGGTTGGGGACTAAAGAATGAAGGGGTTGTTCCTGAATAATGGTCTCAATTTCCAGTTCTAATTTGCATGCCTACAACCAAGTAATAGGATGATGCATGTAAACATAAGCACATATTTCCTCCTTTAAGCCACTTATGAAACATTCAATATATAATTCACCAGATAAGTCCTCAGTTTTTATAGCCAACTGTTCAAATGCTGCAATAAAATCAGTGAGCGATCGTGGTTGTTTCAACTTGGTGAGATGCCCCAAATAATGAGATTCCCTATCAAAACATGCACAAACAAGTTTGGTGAACATGTTCCAATTAGGATGTTTTGTATAACATTTCTTATTCCACTTCCACCATTTCCAGCGTTCTTGATCTAAGTACATAACGCCTAACGCCTACATGGAGTTTGGTCTCATCATCCTGAATATCATGGAGGGAGAAGTAGTGTCCCATTTGGGAGAACCACCCAGTTGGGCCAGATCCATCAAATTTATGCATCTCCACTTTTGGAAGTTTATTCTAGGAGTTTTAAGAACCCCAAGGGGAGTGGGAATTATGAGTATTCTCATCATGAAAAGAATGAGGGGCTTCAGAGTGGTACTCTTGGTGCTTACCCTTGTCAAGTAATCCAAGGTGTTGGTAAATGTCTTGAAAGTTTTTCTTTATGGTATCCAT